>JAFVLL020018025.1:0-12801 GCA_021397915.2 Tor tambroides | reverse complement strand
GCCTGCTGGAATTGCAACTGTTGGGATATATATATATATATATATATATATATATATATATATATATATATATATACATACATATATGAAGACTTCAGATGCAAAAGCCTCTAAGTACGTCTGACGTTTTTCTTCAAAATTAGCATTTCTTTCTGGCTCCTATGTATAGGTTTCTGTGTAAGTACTTTTTTTTTTTGCTACAGTGTACCAAATCTAATAGTATAACAATTCTTTTTTTTTCAGCCTCTATTTTGTGATACCCATCCACAAGCAACAGTTATGATTTTCATTTACGTCATGTACTAAAGCTGAAATAAAAATGAATAAAAAAAAAAATATATATATATATATATATATATATATATATGGAAAATATAGAAATAACAACTAATTAATAAATTGCTAATTGTATCTCAATGATACTACAACATATAATTGTTTCCATACATTTCAACTGTAAAATCTCCCATATGCCAATTGATTGGAACTTACAGGAGACAATAGAAAGGAACCCCCTGGGTTAAATAATTATTACTGAGATCATTTTAAGATTAGAGAGTAAGAGAAACACTGTGAGTTACAGTAGTAGAACAGTTAAGGAGATTATATTCAAATCCCCTTTCATCTCTGGTTTATCCTCCAGCTTGTATCCACACACAATCATATACAAACTTAGTATGCAAGAGTAAATGTTGATTTTTCTGCTTTTTTTTCTGCTAGAGTGGCAAAAGATCAGACTGCTTCTGACCATATGTTCAGCAGAGAAGGAAAATAATAAAAAGGTAAAAAAAAATAAATAAATAAATAAATCATGCAATAACATCTGTCTCTGTTTGCTATAATCACAGCAAAAAACAATGTGTGTGCACTTGCATTTGAGTGCATATAAATACAAACAAATTACATTAGGCTTGTAAAATTAACTCATAATGATAAAAACAGCTTCATGAAATTGCCATTATTTTAATATGATCTTACCGACAAAATACTGATTAATAATAAGGGCAAATATCCACAGCTGACATTACACACTGTCTAAGTAGCTATTAAAATAAGTGTGATCTATATGG
Source organism: Tor tambroides (assembly GCA_021397915.2). Lineage (NCBI taxonomy): Eukaryota > Metazoa > Chordata > Actinopteri > Cypriniformes > Cyprinidae > Tor > Tor tambroides. The sequence continues at coordinate 11,731 of JAFVLL020018025.1, read as the reverse complement.
TATGACTGTGTGTATGAATGAAATCTGGACAAACTACATTCACCATGTTGTCACTGTCATATGACAATATCAGTTGTGTCATTTGTCAGTGTCAGTGATTTAAAAAAAAATGCAGATTGTGCTAGAGTGTGTGCTAAATTTAGTGTGAAAATAGTGTTTTGCAGTTACGTATATGATAAGTATTTCAGTTTGGACACTATCATTGTAGCTGTGTTAACAAAAGTGTTTTTATTTTTTAAGTTTCTAAATTTGCACTGTACAGTATATTTACACTGGGCGTTCAAGAAGAAAGCTAGCATCTTTCCATCTGTAATTGTGTGTATATATGATGGTTATATTGACCGTGTGCTGAAAAAAAAACATGGATTAAACACATTTGCTGCAGAGTAAACACACCGTTAGGCTGGTTTCAGATTCATCTGAAATTGGAAATGTTTACATAAGATGGATTCATGTGCACAAAAAAGTGGAGCGCAATGTGTTTCAAATGAATGCAACTACAGTACTCATCTAACATCCCTTCCCTCATTAAAATCAAGCAGAAACAGTGCTGTACAGTCACTGTATGAACTTACTGTGTTGGCAGTGGATTCCATTGAAGCCTGATGGGCACTTGCAGACGTATCCAATGAATGTGTCACCCCTGAACGTTTCACTGATTTCACAGGTGCCTCCATTGTGACAAGGGTTTGGATGGCAGGGTCCTGTAATTTAAACAAAATAGAAATAAGCAGGCGGACTGAAGTGTGTTTAATGTATGTAAGTGTTCACAACCCACATGATGGGTTAGATAAACAGATGTGTTAGAAACAGACATCAGCAGTTTATAACTTGGCCTGCAGTGTAAACGCTTGCATCTCTGTCTACAGTGGTTCAAGCAAAAACTGCTGTGACATACAGTGGGGGGAAAAAAGATAAATGATTGAACACACCGAAGGAAAGAATGAAACGAAACAGAGACAGAGTCACAGTGAGAAAGAGAGAAATGTAAGTATAAGCATCACTTGCTGAGGTCACCATGGGGCAGCTTGAGGGATAAATGATATCATGGGCACTGAATTACCTCTCCTGGCACTTTGTCAACACACAGACAGAGACAGAGAGAGAGAGAGAGAGAGAGAGCAAGAAAGAGAACGAGGGAGCGCTAGCATTTCTCTCAATCGTTATAATCAGTCACAGAGTTTAATCGGAGCGGAAATTAATAGATGAGTATGTGAAAATGTCAAAGTAAGGTTATGGGAGCAATATTCTTTGACAGGATGCCAGTTTAATGACATTTTAGTGAAAGACGGATTCAGTAAAGGTGTGACACATATGGCATATATTATGTAACTAGATAATATCTGCCATATGTACTTCTTATTGTGATGTGATTTGGCTGGAAAATTGTCTCCTTCAGGTGATTCTGGTTCCTCTCAGGGTTTTTATCACTCTTTCTCACTGTAAAATATGAGGTGATTACAGACTTTTCAGAGTCAAATTTCTTGACATAATTTAAGTAAATATTCTAACCCCTAGTTTCACAGACAAGGCTTAAGCTAGTCCTGGACTAAAATGCATGTTTGAGCTGTTTTAATTGAAAGCCAGTTGCACTGACATATCTTGAAATTTGTCAGTGTTATTGTTTTGACTCAAGATGCACACCAGTAATGTTTTTTTTGTTTTTTTGTTTTTTCTAAATCACATTTATAAAAGCTACTTAAATTCCCTAATTGAACTAAGACTTAATCCTGTCTTAGTCTAAGCCCTGTCTGTGAAACCAGGCCTAAGACAATTAAAAAAATTAAGCTGTCATGATTTATCAATAGAGAAATTATCTGCTTAGATTGTTTTGGTTTGCTTCTATGCAAATTGTGCAATTACATGCACATCTCAATACAAATGATTTTGTGTTTAATTTTGAAATATATTTGTGTAATTGTGTAATATTTATCTATTCATATGGGAATGTATGCTACCGTTCAAAGGTTTGGGATCTGTAATGTTTTTTTAATGATTTTTATGATTTTTGAAATAAGTCCCTTATGCTTGTTATGGTCGCATTTAATAGATTAAAAAAAACTGTAATATTGTGAAATATCCTTAAAATGTAAAACTGTTTTCTATTTTTATATATTTTAAAACGTTTAATTTATTCCTGTGAATTTTCAGCAGTCATTACTACAGTCTTCAGTGTCTTCAGAACTCATTCTAATATGTTCATTTCATTGTGCAATATATATATATATATATATATATATATGTAAACAACATTGCATGAACACTTTACTAAAATTAGCAAAAACAGTGTAAATAAATTGTAAAATTTAAAAAAACAGTCTTAAGTAGCACAGGTATATTTGTAGCAATAGCCAAAAATACATTGTATGGGTCAAAATGATAAATTTTTCTTTTATGCCAAAAATCTTTAAGATATAAAGATCATATTCCATTAAGATATTTTGTAAATTTCCTACCGTAAATATATCAAAACTTAATTTTTTATTAGTAATATGCTATTGCTAAGAACTTCATTTGGACAACATTAAAGGCGATTTTTCTCAGTATTTTGATTTTTTTTTTTTGCACCCTCAGATTCCAGATTTTCAAATAGTTGTCTCTCCTATCATAAAAAAAACTCACTGCAAAGCTTATTTAGTCGATTTTCAGATGATGTATAAATCTCAATTTCAAAAAACTGACCCTTATGACTGGTTTTGTGGTCCGTGGTCACATTTTTGTAACACTAATTTTAAATAACATGTATTGTAAAATAAATAAATAAATAAACTTGAATTAATTTAATTTTGAGTGATACGATTTTCATATATAGGCTCTTAATGGTTTGAGTGTCTCTAGTTCAAATGGAAAACCACTTTGATTTCATCTATTGCCTTGAAAAAAACAACAACAAAAAGAAACAAAAAATGAAACTGTTGTGAAGTCATGAATGACAAATCAAAATGCTGATTTTACTAAAAGCTTTTAAAACAACATTCAGGCAATGGACTGGTTGTTCTAGAGTAGTTTCTAATCTCTTAGTCTTCCCAAATCCTGCATTTGCAAGCAAGTCAACCTCATAAGAACCCCTGGAGGGCCCATATCTCATGGCCTATCAATACTATACTGATGTTTAAAACATTAGAGTGCCTGCATCGAGTTGCATGCTGTCAAAAGTTGCTTGATGACATTGCTGGGCAGTCAGTTTAATCTTTCAAAATATCAGCAGCAAGTTCTACAGGAGAGCATGGGTGGAGTAGAGAGATGTATTTGAGAGACATGATCAATGTGCTCGTAAGTGCAAAGACAGACTAAATGTAGATTGTTCAAAAGACATAAATTCCATGTTAGGTCTTAAGCAGAGGGACTCTGGATGAGTGTCTTGAAAATGTTTGATTATATGACACAGTAGGATCTTTAAGAGATACACCACCGTTCAAAAAAAAAAAAAACTGTGGCAGTAAGACTGATTGGTTGATTGATTGATTGCAATACCGTTATTGGTCACACTTTATTTTAAAGTCCAGTTCTCGCTATTAACAAACCATTATCTATGACCTTTGCTTCAATAAACTCCTAATTTGCTGATTACTAATAGTTAGCAAGGTAGTTGTTAAGTTTAGGTATTGGGTAGGATTAGGGATGTAGAATATGCTCATGCAGAATATGTGCTTAAGTACTAAACAGCCAATATGTTAATAAGAAGCATGCCAGTCAATAGTGAGAATTGGTCCCTATACTAAAGTGTTACCCTATTATTTAGTAAGAATGCATTAAACTGATCAGAAGTGAGTCAAATAAACAATCAATCAATCAATCAATCAACACTGTAAAAAAAATAAGTGTAATTTTAACTGGAAACATTTGTAAAAACGATACAGAAAAAACTGTTAATAGATCAACAGTAAGTTCCCCTACTATATACAGGGAAAACTGTAAAAGATATAACCAGACATTTAATGTAATTTTACAGTAAAATGCTGTTAATTGTACAGCTTTTAGAAGTAAAAAACAAATCAATGTATAATTTACAGTCAAAAAATGTAAACTGATATTCCCAGAATTCCCTGCGTGACACTCCATATTTTAAAGTATTTTGTTTAAATAATCATGTTTTTTAAATAGTTTCATTATCAGTTATGTACGTTTGGGCTTTATGTTACATTTTCTGTTGTTTAATGAATGTTTATTGCATTATTTAAAGCGATAGTTCACCCAAAAATGAAATTTCTGTCATTAATTACTCATCCTCATGTCGTTCGAAATCCATAAGACCTTCGTTCATCTTCAGAACACAAATTAAGATATTTTTGATGGAATCCGAGAGCACTTTGGCCCTTTGGCCCATACACTGCAAGGGTTTATTCCACATTTTCGTCTCTACTGCGTCACTTGTGGATGCACGTTCACGACAGTACCATGCCGCCACACGCTTGCGTCATGGTACTGTCGTGAACGCACGTCCACAAGTGATGCAGTAGAGACGAAAATGTGGAATAAAGTCGTTATTTTTGTTTTCTTTGCGCAAAAAAGTATTCTCGTAGCTTCGTAAAATTACAGTTGACAGACTGATGTCACATGGACTACTTTGTTGATCATCTTGGTACTTTTCTGGACCTTGATCGTGGTAGTACCCTTGCTGTCTATGGGAGGATCAAAGTGCTCTCGGATTTCCTCAAAAATATCTTAATTTGTGTTCCAAAGATGAACGAAAGTCTTACGGGTTTGGAACGACATGAGGTGGAATAATTAATGACATAATTTTCATTTTTGGGTGAACTATCCCTTTAAGGTTTATGTGTGGTTTATGTGTGAAACCATGATGGTGTTTTGTGTTTGCAAGAATGACTTTGTGCACCTTCTATATAGTAGTATATACTTCTCCTTGTGGCTATTTGTGATGAGCTTTGATTCTTCATGTGGCTTTCTTTTTTACCACCTGCATTATTATGGTGGTTGTCAGTATGTTAAAGGTACAAAACAGATTTTAATAGCGGTGTGCATTGAATTTACTGGTTTACATTCAAATTTTCTTGTTTGTAAGTTACAGTTTTGTACTGTAAAATTGACAGTTTTTGGCTGTAAATGTGTTTACAGTTTTTCTGTATTTTTTTTTTTACAAAATTATTCTGCCAACCACAGCTGCCAAAATTATTTTGTAAAAACTACTGATTTTTTTTTTTTACAGTGTATCTGTCTACTTTGTCTATCTACTCAAATGCATTTCTTGAAAAATATTATGCAGCACAACTGTTTTAAACATTAGTAATAATAAAAAATGTTTCTTGAGCACCTAATCAGCATATTATACTTATTTCAGCTAGCTATCAAGGCAATATTATTAATTTTATATTATATATATATTTTTTATATATTTCATTTAGTGTAACTTGAAGTACTAAAATAACTAAAATGAAATTAAAACAAATAAAAATAGAACTAAACTAACTATTAGAAGTAAAATCAAAGAAAACTATAATAAAAATAATAATAATAATAAAAAAAAACTATGATAATATATCATAAAACAACGGGATTATGTGACACTGATCTTCTCTTATTTATCAAATAATCCTTATATATATGTGTGTGTGTTATAAAAATAAAAAAAACACTTAGGGTTGCCCTCTGTGGCACATTTCTCTATGTACTGCATCTCAGCTATAATGACACTAGTAGCTAATTAAAGGGACACACCATGTAATAACCTTGCCAGAACTCTTACCAGCCCTCTGCATTCTGAAGGAGAGGGTGACAGCTATGCCTGCATTCTGACATGACGATCTATAACCACACAAAGCTTTGTGACAGCCCCTCTCTACCTCTAGAGAGATGGAAGTCAGAAGAGTGAGAGCAAGACAGGGATGGAGGGAGACCGTCCGAGAAGGAGAAAAGGGAGCGGGAGAAAGGAAGGAGGCGGGGGGGGGGATGTATGCCACATTTGCACACGCTCCTGAGAGACATCGCCAGGCATTGTGGCCGATGAAACAAAGCTTTGTCCTCTGTGCTGTTCCCTTTTGTGGCGCAAGTCAGGGGGATCAACAAGAATGTCAGCTGTTGTTGGGCGGCTCGTGATTGTGGCAGGAAAGTAATTGATGTTGGCTGGCGCACACATTCCGATTTTCCGACAAGTCACAATGGAAGCCAATCTATCAGAAGAGCCTGGTTCCAATGCAGCATAGTAAAACCTCAGCAGTGGTTAAACACAGCAAATCGTCCGATGTTTCCTGTGCAATTAATCACTCTCTGATGGACGCTCCCTGCTAAATTCCCCTAAGTGAATTCATTTTAGTCCCTTGCTTATATGAATCAATTCAAACGTCACTGAAGTGAGACAGGTAAGCAGCCCAAATGCGTTACACTCGCTAATGTATTCATTTATGCAGATTGTGGGTAATGCCACTTGGATGGTATGGAAATCGTAACACATTAATACGGAGATATGGTGATCACTTGGTTGGATTTTAATAATTACAGCTTTGGTGTCTGAACCTGTGCAAGTTTTCATTGAACAAACCTTTCAGCCACCGATTGGATCACCAATATTTGACTTCTGTGAAGTCCATGCACATAAAGCTGTCACTAAATAAAGCAATCTGTCCGTGATAATTACACACCGCACCGTCTATAGAGCATCATATATAACAAACAGCCCACAGGATAATTGTACCTTGGCATGCAGAGGAAGCAATGTAGGTGTTTTAATTACTGTTCCCTCAAATGATCTCCAGGTGAAGGTAATGGAGGTGAGAGGGGCTCAGACAGCCTCTCCGTGTCTGAGTTATCATGAGCAGATTGAGCCGAGCGTTTGGGAGGTGGGGAGGTGAGCAAGCGGGCAGCTGGAGCTCAAATCAGACTTCCTGTAAAGTAAAATCAAGCACAGCACCAGCGCAGAGCAACAGTGAGGTCATGTGCACATGACCTGTATGTATCTTATGAGTCTGGGGACTGCAGAATGCTTATACTTCCACTATAGACAGATATTCACTTAAACAAAGAGGTCCAACAGACTGAGCACACATTGAAAAACGGAGATTTTTGGTAACGCTTTAGATTACAACCCGCAACGTACTGCGTAAGTAAACAGAATTTACAGTGTAACTTTTTTTGCAATTATAGTGTACCCATTCAGTACCTCCGTGTAGGTATAAGGGAATAATATGCGAAGTTTGGAGAATACAGGGGTAATAACCTGTAAAATTACAAATTATTTCTACTGTAAGTATTTTGAAACTAAGGGGTACCTATTCTAATTTTACATGGTATGTGTGACCTAACAACAATCTTATATTTGCAAGCGATTTAGCAGAAACATACACTGTGTAGGCCTACTTTTTAAACAAGCTGGGTTATTGTTTCGATCCAAACGCTCGGTTGAGACTGTTGGGTTAGGAAGCTGACTTGATTTGACCCAATTTGGATTGATTTCAGTAATAAGTAATAATAACCCGACGGTCCTGGGTTAGGAACAGTGTTGCCAAGTCCGCGGTTTTCCCGGGGAATTTATACCGGGGAACCCCCCTCAAAACGTGATTGGGTTAGTTTTGAGTAGCAAATGTTGTTTTGTTGTGAAAACCTGGCAACGCTGGTTAGGAATGCGGAGGTTCAAACGCGAACGGTTCTGTGTGCGACGAAATCCGTGTCTGCGGTGAAACGTGTGGAAAATAGGAAAAAAATAATCGAAGCGCAAGTGAGGGACAACTTTGAAACTGTCTGGAGTGTGTTCGTTTAAAACAGGACCAGTGAATGTGGTGATCGGGAACTGGAAACAGCTGGAATGGCGCCTGAGACGAGTCTATCCATGTTTGCGGCCCTCATGACAGGAATATGTGTCGAAAATACAAGAAAACTAATCGAAGCAAAGAGGAGAGAGATTTTCGAAACTAACTGGAGGGTTTTGTCTGAGTATGTTCTCACAACATTGAGCGGCGATTGAAACCGGGAACTATGAACGAGTCAAAATGGTGCATGAGGACGTGGATCAAAAACAGTAAAATCAAAGACGGTAAAATCCCGTCAGTTCGCTACAATACACAAATTAATCTTGACTTTCAGAGTTTTACTGTGTTTATTGATATGTTGGTTTGTCCATAATAGTTTAACTTTGTCAGTGGGTGAAAAACATGAACAAATTTAACAAAATCTTAAATTTGATCTTAAACAAGCTTTTCAAAAGAATTTGATTTAACTGTATAAGCTGTATAAGTATGGAGTTGCTTTGCTTTTTTCTGAACTGGTGTAATACATTTTTATCTTTTATTATCTGTTGCCTGTGTTGTTACTGTTGTCATGATTTTAAATTAAAAGCCCAAATTTCAAACAATATTTGAATTAAATAAAAGAGTCACCATGTTTATTGATATATTACCTGATATATAATGTATGTATGTATGTATGTATGACCTACTGTACAAACAATCATTTCAGAGAAATTTGTTGTAGCCACTTACCCTGTAACTACAAGGAATAAGGGAGGAACAAGCACCACTTTAATTTACAGCCTGCAACTGTTGTATTTACCCTGTAACTACATGGAATACGGGAGGAACAAGTTGGGCTTAAACAGAACAAGTGTATATTTGCACAGTAATTACAGAGAAAAATATTGCAGTAGTTTTAATTTAATTGTTTGATGGCCAAATTAAACCCTCTTTTTTTGCTATAAAAACATCACAGTATACATCCACTGAAATACGAATGTCGTATCATGTATTTTTTCTGAGAACAACTGGAAGGAGGTAAGCTTGTTTCAAGCTGCATTTAACATTGATGGTAGGCTATATCATGTAAAGTTGTTTGGTGATAGTGGTGTTGTTGGGAAGTTGCTGGTGTGAAGTTGCTGAGATCGACAAATAAGCTTTCATAAGGTAAGTAGACTTATAAATCATAGCAGAAACTCATTAACTCATTTCACTAGATGTCCAGTTTTGTTGTTCAGCAATCTCCATCATGTTTCCTTTATTCATAGAATGGTTAAAAATACCTAGCCCTATAATAAAATACCAATATTAAATTATAAAAAGTATATCATCTTTCTATTTCACTCCCAAACATACGATTATTGTTTAAGCCATACATACCATGTAATATTAGAATATGTACCCCTTAGTTTCAAAATACTTACAGTATAAATGATTTGTAATTTTACAGGTTGCTACCCCTTTATTCCCCAAACGTCGCACATCTGTAACTTCAGTTTACTTACGCAGTTCTTTGTAGGTTGCATATCTGGTTTTTACCCCTTTATTACCCAAACGTAACACATTGTTCCCATATACCTATGCATGCGTTCTTTATAGGTACACTATAATTACAGAAACGTAAATTCAGTATACTTACGTAGTTCTTTGCGGGTTGTAATCTAACGCATTACCAGATTTTCCATTTAAGCTTGGAAATAAAGCTTAAACATTAAAAAATGTTCCAACTTAAAATCAAGTTTAAATAAAAACATCGGCGATACAAATCACTAAACAAATAATCAAATCTTTGACTTTTTTGATAGAATTTTTTTGAGTCTTTGCACAGACAATCTGTTGTTCTTGTTTCTATTAAAGCACAATAATGCTCATTGGGTCATCTCAAATTATGCTTTTAGTTTTACACAAATGTGTTTTATTCTTTCATACTGTATACTTTCATACTGCATACTGATTGAAAAAAAATGTTTGATAAATAATAGACATTTTCTAATTAATTTCACACAGCTCAAGTGCTGCTGTCATTAAAGCAGGAGGACAAACCAAATAATGACAACATTTGTTATGATGCTAATATAATATGTAAGGAATTGAAATGTATTGAAATTAAACAAGATTACAAAACTTTTCGATAGTTTTCTACTTTTCACTTTTAAACTGCAATGTATGTTGCAAGGTTGCACGTCATTCAGAATTTAATCGAGAATTCCTTTAAAATAACTATTTAAAACCTGAATTTAAAATGTAGATATAAATTAGGATACCAATATGCTATTCGGATTTGACTGCAAGAAAGTCTAATTGAAATTAATTGAAATTAATTAATAAGACCGTTTTTTTTTTTTTCTTTTTCTACTAAACAAGCAACACAATCAAGTGGCTTGACAAGCCTGGTTTGAAAGTATTGGGGATTTTTTTTTTTTTTGTAAAAAAAAAAGTTTATAATGCCTTCCAAAGAGAAAGATAGAATGCAAGCTATATAGAATGATAGAACCCAATATGCTCCTATATAGAATGATAGATCCCAATATGCTCCAATAATAACAAAAAGGAACATACAGTACTGATACTTTGGGTAATAAGACACTGACTTGCATATGTCGTTAAACTTCAAAAGTTGAATGAACACATTTCACCTGCCCTCAGTGGGAAGCAATGTCAGTATGCTGTAATTTCATTGAAAACACTGTGTCCTTAATCAAGAATCATTGTACCACAGAAAAACCACACCTTCACATTAATGCCTATGCGGGCACATTAAAAGAGATGTTCAGCTTGCAGAGTTTGCAGGGTAAGAGCTTACACAGCTCGTACGTGGCCTAATTCTGTCTTCATTCTTTACAGGGAGTGCAGTATCAGCCTCCTACCAGTTCACTGCCTCCTGCCCAGTACACTCGCCTCTCCCACTAAGAACTGCGACCGGCAGAGAAAAGCACTCACTTCTGGCTTTTAGAGCTGTCTGCCCTGTCTCTAAATCCTGCCGTGCACGCTATATGACAAGACATGCTGACTAAACTGAACAGATGCAACAACGAGTTAAAGTAAAAACAGAACAGAGGCAAAAGAAATAAATCAGTGGCCATCCAGCTCTCCACCAAGGTAGCGAAATCTCTTAGGGCAGCCGAAGTAAGTTCAAGCTCACCTTGGAAAGTCTTTCGGATATGGAAGGTGAGGGTGTAAAAGGGAGGCAGGAAATGCCATGGAAATGTCACCATGATAGCAGTCTGGCAGGAGAAGAACAGCCTAGAGATTCTCCCCTGTCAACTCACATCCATCCAAGAATGCAGGGCTGATAAGAACAGACATGGCCAAATGAAAACTCCTGCAACAGTTTACTTTGGATAGAGCAACCGATTTGGGTGCTTATTTTGTAATCTTTTAGCAAGACATAATTGCATTTCTGAAGGAATATCGCAATTCATGAATAAATAAGTCAGATAAGTCAAGTCAAATTTATTTGTACAGAGCTTTCACAATACACTGTTTCAAAGCAGCACTACAGAAAATAATGATGATAATATCTTCATGCCTTATGGTCGCATTTAGCAAATGAGAGCTTGGCAATAGTTTACATTTTGCAACAACACAAACAATCAGGCAGTTGAGATTTGCTATATAGTATCTATTGCCCTACGCGAGTGTACTGTATGTATGCAGATAAAATTCAACTCATATCCAACTATATATGAAGAGCTGGGCAGTAATATAGTTACAATTTACGACAAAATAAATCAAAATCAGGCAGATTTGCTACATAGTACAGGTGCATCTCAATAAATTAGAATGTCGTGGAAAAGTTCATTTATTTCAGTAATTCAACTCAAATTGTGAAACTCGCATATTAAATAAATTCAGTGCACACAGACTGAAGTAGTTTAAGTCTTTGGTTCTTTTAATTGGGATGATTTAGGCTCACATTTAACAAAAACCCACCAATTCACTATCTCAACAAATTAGAATACTTCATAAAACCAATAAAAAAAACATTTTTAGTGAATTGTTGGCCTTCTGGAAAGTATGTTCATTTACTGTATATGTACTCAATACTTGGT
>JAFVLL020018024.1:0-19626 GCA_021397915.2 Tor tambroides | reverse complement strand
CCAGGCTTGGCACTGCCACAGAGCCCTCGGCTTAGTAATTTAACTGCCAATTGAGCTGAATGTCAGTTATATAACAAAATGATGAGGAATTAAAAGCATATGTCCAGGAAAAGTCTAACATTTCCAGATGAAGTGTGCAAAGGCGCAACAGGAGACGTTTCTGAAGGAGATGTTTACTTATTTTCATTTTCTTTTTATGAAAACCAGGCTTTAGACAGACCAACTAATTTGTTTGGTTGTCTCATAAACGTGATTTCTTTTATTTTCATATCCTGTCTTACATTTGTGTTACACTACCCAAGTTTTTCTTTTAAAGAAAGTAACTTTTATTTACAAATGATTAATTAAATTGATTGAAAGTGACAGTAAAGTCACTGATAATGTTGCAGAATATTTCTATTTCAAATAAATGCAGTTGTTTTGAAATTTCTATCCATCAAAGTCACTGAATCACTGTGTCCATAAAAATATTAAGCAACACCAACACTGATAATAATAAGAAATGTTTCTTGAACACCAAATCAGCATATTATATAGTTATAATTATATGTACTTTACATTTTTTCCATTAAATATAGCCTTTGTGAACATTAACATTAAAGAAAAATGAAGTGTGTATTTTTAGAGTTTTATTTAAGAATAAACATCGCTTTTTTGGCTATTAAAAAAGTACTATCATGGTCATTCTTTAATACAGAAGTCAACATTTGAAGTGGATCAAAACCTTTCATCAAAGTTGTCCTAAAACCTAAAAACAAAATGCGTTCTTGTCTTAGGACAACTTTGATGAACTTTTTTGATCCACTTCAAATGTTGACTACTGTATATATAATACTATGGTACTAAATGATTACCAAGTTTATGTAGCATAGCCAGTCATATGACTCAAAAAGGTTCAATTTACCCATGTTTTTCTCATAACACTCCCTATGAGAGTCATACCCAGATGAGCAGATGTTTGACGTTTGATGCCAAACGTCTTCTTGTCAAATGTCTTGGCTCTTGTTAAACATTCCCTTCCTTACCAGAGACAGTCAAGCTTCCCACACCTACAGCTCTGAGAGAAACAGCAACTTACCTGAAAAACAAGAGAAAGTAGAAAACATTAGCATTAACATTCATAGCTTACACACTTACAGGCTCAAAAGCTAATGCTCCCCACCCTCAAAATAGTTCTTAGGTGTTAGCTTGAGTGCTGACGTATAAACTGACGTCTGTTTTTATAAGAAAAGTTGTTAAAGACATCAGACAGGACCTGGCTCCTCCAATGTGCTAGCTTATAAAAACAGGCAGGGAGAGAACGCAGTTTGAAACAAAAGAAAATAAAACTCAGGAAACAGCTGCCATGGCACTGAAGGTTCCCTTGCAGGATGGTAGTTCACTTTACAACTTTAACCCTCGATTAGACACAATAAACCCCCTACTGGGCCACAGCTGCACCCTCATAGTGTACATTCGGAGCAGGAGCTCCATGTTATTATCTTTGTGTGAGCACCACCTACTGGACACTGCAGGTATGAAATCACAATGATTTTGTAATTACAGTTACCTTAATTGGAAGTAATCTGAAGCAAGCTGACAATATACTGTCAGACTATATGGGCTAGGATCAGCAAAATCATCTTTTACAGGCCTTTACAGCCTACGAAACACTTTTAATACTGAGGAGATGCTGACAAAGGCCTCCATCACGAGGCTGCCTCTCCAAACACTCCTTTCCATCAGTGCTTGTAAAGTAGTTTGGGGTTAAATGGAGAAGTGGGTTGAATTAGATGTTGAATTGAAAGCACAATTATTTTATATGAGTGAAGAGCAAAGAAAACATCAGTTGTGTCGTTTCAAATTTGTATGACTCACATTCTCCTGTGGAACATGGAAAATCTATACATTTACAACGAGTGGGAACTGGATTTTAAAAAAGGACTCATAAGCATATGTGTACTATATTTTAAGTATTCTGAAGTTGTAGTTTTGTTTGATGAACAGACTAAAATTTAAGTTGGAATTCACTGAAAGGCTTCTTTGTTTACCGCTGTGACCAGATCACTGATTCAGTGAGATGAACTCAATAACTGGATCAATCATCAAAATTCATGAACTAGATTAACACTTCATTCAGATTTTCAAACAGATCTACAATGATTTATTCATTGCAACTTAGTTTTTCAGTGAATAATCACTTACGTTTTGGCCTGTTCCTCATTAAGTTATCGTATGATTGCAGAAAACTTGGTATACAGTGCCTTTTTGTCAAGTCCTCATTCAACTTTTGTGTTCCACAAAGGAAAATAAGTCATTTGGGTTTGGAACAAACAGAAGAAATAAATAATAAACTCAAACATAATTTGTATTTGGAAAAAAAGCACCCCTTTTCTGCATTGAGCAGACGAGTCGCTGGGAATACAGGAATGTCAGAGTACATCAATGAAGTCATGGCACAGCAAAAAAGCATGACAGGGCAAAATGAACAGATGGACTTTAATGAGACTCATAACTTTGTGAGCTCATCAAATCAAACTACCAATAGCATGTCAATGATATGCAGAGTTTAGAAAAGCTCGACGAATAAAATAATTGTCTAAAAAAAAATTAAATATTCTTCTTTATCATCAGAATACTTTTTTAAGTGAATTCTGGTCATTGCATACTACTTAGACGTACCTGATATTGTAATCTACTAAATGCAAGCAGCCATCAGATGTTTTTGAGTTTCATAGCGCCTGAAATGTGACACAGCAGGGTGGGGTCTGAGAGAATAGAAAAGACCGGAATGGCTGAAGACATCATTATTAATTCCATCAACACAATGATGTGACTCCTTTACTTCAGCCTCCACAGGTTTCTCTGATTTCTATGTATTCCATAAGCACAGTCAATGGTATTTTCCTACCTAAAGGAGAATAAACTGCAGACTTAGGCCAGCTGCAGAATAAATCAATATTTGCATCCCCTGATCAGGATCAGACCTTTCCACAATAAATTACACGCCCATTAACCACAAAATTATCAGTATCAATAGCATTTAGTTCCTCATCTGAGGTTTGTGATCTGTGATAGACACAACAGCCTAGATCATATCCATTTACACCTTCAAGCAGAGTAGAAGGTTGATATTTTTTGATGCAGAATTTAGGTTATGGTTCAGTGTCCACCAATACGGAGTGCACTATGGGTCTTGGGAGTGACTTTTTTTATTAATCAGGATAATAGAGAAAATACCCATATGCAAATATTGCAATATTCAAGATATATTTTAAAAATAATACATTTAGTAAGAATTAATAAATAAAAGCGAAACTAGAGAATAGCCAAGAAAATTAAAAAGTTAATTCTGACTTTTTTATCTCATAATTGCGATACAAACTCGCAATTCTGACTTTTTTTCCTCAGAATTGCATGATATAAACTCACAATTGCGAGTTAAAAAGTCAGAATTGCGTGATATAAACTCGCAATTGCAAGACAAAGTCGCAATTCTGAGAAATAAAGTCAGAACTGCGAGAAATAAACAATTCTGACTTTTTTCTCAGAATTGAGAGTTTATATCTCGCAATTCCGACTTTTTTTTCGGAATTCTGACTCTTTTTCTCAGAATTGTGAGATATAAACTCGCAATTCTAAGAACAAATCAGTCCCACCCCCTCAAAACTGGACTTTAACTCGCAATTGCGAGTTTATATCACGCAATTCTGAGAAATAAAGGATCGCGAGAAAAAAAGTCAGAAATGCGAGATATATACTCGCAATTGCGAGAAAAAAGTCATTTAGTCATTGAGCTTTTATCTCGCAATTGTGACTTTATAAATCGTAATTCTGACTTTATAACTCACAATTGTGAGTTTATATCTCACAATTCTGTGAAAAAAAGTCAGAATTGTAAGATAAAAAGTCGCAATAACCTTTTTTTAAATTTTTTATTCAGTGGCAGAAACAGGCTTCCATAAGAAGGAGAGCAGAAGAGCAGCATCTAAAACACCACATTCTGCTTAAGCAGATACACAGCTTCCACTGTTCAGTAAAAATAGTGGGGGAAAAATGGATAGAATTCCTGAATGCCTGGCAGTTGTGATTGTCCTTGCCTGGCCCGTACACACACACACACACTCAGACAACATCCCAAAACGATTAACTCCACACATGTGGCTACAAAAAATGCATCTATTTCCAGAAAGGAAAGCATTATTGTGACTGACAGATTAAAGTAAAAGTGCTTTGGTGAAGACATATGTTTGTATGCATGTAAAAAGGTGAAAGTGAACAGACAGCTAAAACATAATAAATAAATGCCATCTCTGCACAGCTTTTCTCTGAAGAGGCCGAGATGAAGCCAGAATTCAAACTCATTCCCTAAAGCACAACAATTCAACCTGTTAACTCTTTGTACAGCTGACAATATGCCATTTGATCTCCAGGTTCAACAAGATTCCTCCACCAGACATGTTGTCTCTATGGTGCAGCAGTAAAAGAAAACCATTTAGCAGACATAAAAAGGTTTTCTGAAACAAAAGAGAAAGTAGAAGGCCAAAAGCTCATTAAGAGGGAATCTGGGTCTGGATCCAGTGCATTAATCTGAGGCCAATCAGGGGGAAAACAGCAGTATTTGGCTGGTCACAGTGAAAACAGCAAGAGATGATTTCCTTTAATAAATATGAGTAAAAATCTAATTTTAAACATCAGTAATTTTACGATTTGTTTGTGATTGAGACACACCGGGCCAGTAAGCTGCTTTGGGTAAAACCCATTTCAGATTTCTACTTGCCCATCCTACATTTTGATTTGTACACAATATAGATTTTTTATTATTCTTTTAAACACATAAATATAACATACATTTTTACTTTTATCAATTAATATTAATATATACAGTACTGTTCTAAAGTTTGGGGTCGGTAAGATTTTTAAAATGTTTTTGATAGAAGTCTCTTGCTCACCAGAGCTGCATTTATTTGGTCAAAAATACAATAAAAACAACAATTTTAAGTTTCCTATTTTAATATATTCAGTGTCACATGATCCTTTAAAAATCATTCTAATATGCTGATTTGGTGCTCAAGAAATTTCTTATTATCAATGTTGAAAATTCTGCTGAATATTTTTGTAAAAACAATTTCTTTTGTAGAAATTTTTTTCAGAATTTCTAGATAAATAGAAAGCTAAAAAAAAAAAACTTACCTGAAATAGAAATCTTTTGTAACATTAAAAATGTCTTTACTGTCACGTTTGATCAATTTAATGTATTTGTGCTGAATAAAACTATTAAATTCTTTTAAAGAATAATATATGTTTAAAACGGTAGTGTAAATCTCTAAAAGTACAAGCAGTCCTTCAAGCAGCCTTCACTGCCATTGATATTCCTAACAGGTAGATCACACCCAACTCTGCTTTAAGTCTGCCAAGAGTGTGTCCAGCAGAAAGTGACCCCTCAGCGAAGTGGGCAAGTACAGGGGTAGAAGGCTGTCAGGCATATTAACTAAGACTCTCTGGGCTGTTTGATGGGGTGAGAAGCCTTTGTCTGCTCTGACAATTGAGAAAACATTCACTCTGGTCACAACAGCTGAATGCTTTCTGGATACTTAGCAGCTCCATTGAAACACACTCGAGCTACAGCAAGTGATTCATCAAAATAGACAAATTTAGATCACAACTTACTCTGCTTTGGACTGAACACCTTTTCAGACAGTAGAAGACGGAGAGAAACTAAATAATGAAAAGCAATGTGAACTATATAGCAACAAATAAAGAGTAATAGTTGCCATTTTTTGCAGCTTAAAGGAGTAGTTTGACAGTTAAATTAAGTAACATTCAGATCTCAAAACATTCTCCACAGTCCGTTTTTTAAAGCAAGTTCCAGTTTTGTTTGTTATGGACTTTCACAACAAGTTTGTAATGGATGCCCTTAACTTTCTAACATTGGCTAGATTAAGGAATAACCACATATAAAACATATGTCAAGAATGCTTATAGTCATCAGAAATTGAGGAAATGAGTGAGATACAATTATTTATTTCTAAACACCAGAAAAACTGATAATAACAGAAAAATGTGAAGTCAGCCACTTATCTGTTCTCCCCTATTCCCATTTAAAATATGTAAAATAAAATAATGAAGTAAAAATAAAATAAAATAAAAAATAATGAAGAAAAATAAAATAAAATAATGAAGTAAAAATAAAATAAAATAAAATAATTATATATAGCCCTGGCCTAACGGGACAAGTGACAGTTTCATTAAACTGGCACAAAAACCCAGAGCCAGCGGGCCATCCTTATTGTTAAGACTAGTAAAAGCGGCTTCTAAATGACTCTTTGCTTTTAGGTGACTCTAAAATCAATAAAGCAGAAAAATTCTTTCTAAAAAGCTATTATTTTTGCTTAAACTCTATTGTACTAAAGTACTCTTGTGCAAAATAAAATATAAATAAATGCCCTGAAAGAAAAATATATCTCTTTCAAGTCACCAACTTACAAATAAAAACAGTCAAAGTACAAATAATTATGTGAACATAATTATGTGTAATTGGGCTGATTATCAAACCAAACATAGTAGATAATACTCTATTCAAGTTTTTGGCATGTAGTTGACAAGTTTAGCATGGTCCTGGTATTGAGTTATGACTCGGCACATTTGCATTTTGAGCCAATATCTTCCCTAATCCATCAACTGCACTTTTACTAAGCAAATGTCAAACCACACAAGCTTACGCTAATGTTTTGACTCGAGCAGACTCCAAATTTAGTTTTGACAGTCCTTTAAAACCACACAACCAAGCGACAGATCAACAAAACATTCAGTTCCTTTTAGCGCCAAGACACAAAAACAATCACTAAAATCTGTTTCACACTCAAAACCACCTCTGCCAGTAACCAAACACCACGAGAGGCCTAATCCCCAGGTATTTAGAGCCGGTCAACTTTCATGCTCCAACGGACAGACCCTTGAATAACAGCACTCAGCATTTTTCAGCCCAAGCCCAACCTGAGGAAGACCTGGGATGCCTTAACTACAAAACTGTCATCGCAACTCTATATAACTCAGTTTATACTGTCAAACGTGTCCAGACTGTGTACGAAATGTGAATGCCTATATACAGCATATATACGTATTTGACACTTCACCCTCTCTCTTCCTCTTTCAAATGTACTCTGCATCAATTAATATTGAATTATAGACAACTATCCAATGAAAACACTCAGAGCTGTGTGTAATGACTTCAAACTTCCTGGTTCGCTCGCCATTACACATGCCGTGCACCACAGGCAGCTCTGTAACTGGAACGGGGGGGATCCCAGGCCACTGCGCTGCCTGTTACCGTGGTGATGCGGCAGTCAGCGCACCGAACATGCCGCATGGCTGACGCAGAATCCTGCTGCTTCTCAGCGCAGTTAAAAGGAAGCAGCCGAGCTCCCAAACAGCCAGAGTTCAAGCATGAGGGCCCCCGCACAAAAGACCTGGCCCTTCCCTTTATAAATAACAGCAAAGTTGAAAAAAAGAGGACACAATAGAATTCAGAACTTTGCATGCCATTCACACCCTCCTTAAAATCCATTCCCATCCCGTTAAACGGCTCAATTCGCAGCGTTTTCCTCTAGGATTCGATCCACATTGATAAGTACCTTTGAGAGAGGTGATCTCATTTTGGATGGATCGGGCTGTGTCCATGTCACTGGATTCTGTCAGGTGGGTTTCCTGGGAGCGTGTGTGTGTGTGTGCGTGTGCTGCGCAAGGTCAGTCCAGTAAGATTTCTCCAGCCACGCTGCTGCAAGACTTCAGGATTCAGTTGTGTCCTCCTCTCGGCTAAGTCTGCAGTGCTGCTTGCTGACCGTGTGCTTTCTCTGTTTTGATCCTCTCTCTCTCTCACTCGTTCGCTCACTCCCTCTCTCACACTTGCTCATTCCCTGCTTGCAGGGAAACTGCGATGTAAAAAGTACCCCTCCCTCACTTCTTCCTTCTTCTCCCTCTTTCCTCCAGCCCATCCCATCCCCTGTGGGTCCCACGGGGTGCCTGAGCCAATCAGAATGCAGGGTAGGTACAAATTGTATCTATTGATGGGACTTTTGAAGGTGGGAGACAGATGCAGATTGTATAAACTAAAAAAGAGAAAGATGTAAAGAAGTGAAATGCAAAAGAATGAGGATGAGAATGTAAAAGACAAGGATAGAATCTATACAAGAAAGCAAAATTGAGAGAAATGCACTCCTTGGTCTTCTCGGTCTTTCCCTGTAATTTATCTAACCACTGAATTTTTTTTTAGCTTGGTGTCTTAACGTGATGCTTGGAAATGCTTTCCATTAAAACTATTTACAACCTGTCAGTTTTTAGCTAAATGCACCCACAGATTCTCTTTTATGACTCATTTAGTCTCCATATTTTCTATCTGATTTTATAACTCAGAATGACAGCAGCAGTGTCCAATGAAAACATGCTAAAACTGCACAAAGTGCACTTACAAAAGAGCCACTCTCACAAATGTGCTCTTGTGGTCTGGACTTAGCTTCATATTTTTAGAATTTTCCAGTGCAAAATAAAAACTATTCATTTTATCTATAAATACATCCCTTACATGGATTTGTATAAAAACAAAGTGTTAAAAACAAAACACAACTAAATTAAACATAAAACATAAAATACAAAACACAAAACAAAAAAACAAAACACACAAAACAAAACAAAAACAAAACAAAAAACAGTAATGCACTGAATTCAGAAAATTCTTGTGTATTGTTATTGGTTCCTGAAAGCCTGTGAAAATAAGATCATGCAAATGATTAAATCATTGATTATCTGATCAATCACTGTCCATTACTCATTTATATAATACATGAAGGTCTTGTAAAGCTATTTAAATGTGAGAATGACCGCTCATTAACATACGGAATGTGAACAGCTTCCTGTGTGTTTATGTATGTTTATGTCAGCTCAAAATTAAGGTGTGATATTAAAATCATTGTTGACATGTAAACACATGCACAAACAGATGAGCTAAGATCTAAAGCTGAGAGTGAGAAAGCTTTCCAAACATTACGTGGCATGATCCCAATGATAATCAACAACAACAACAATCTCATTACATGCTCTATTTTTCATAATGAATGAATAAGGCAATGGAAAAGCATCACAAACATAATTTAGCCCATCTACAGTGACTCAGCAGAGAATGATATACTGCACTTCCTGCAATTAATGCTTCTGCAAAGAAAAGTCTACTTTATAGTTATGCAGCAGAAACCAGACTCACACTAGACACACCAATGACATCATCAGATCACCTAATCTTCTTTGCCAAAGCATTATTTGATTTTGTCATCAGACTGTGTTGTTGTAATAGCTGATGTGTGTGCACAATCAAAGCCAGGACACAGACTCTTCTCGAGGCTAAAACACACACAAACAGAGAAAAGCCCTACATAGACTAGATGACACAGCATTTTGAGAGCAGCCAGGTTGGCCTACTGCTGGAGCTCCTGAGATTAGCAACTCTCCCTCCCTCTCTGACACACTCCGTTATTCTATCTCTGCCTTTTTTTTCAGTGCCCCTTTTTTGTTCTGCCTGTGTCATAGACACAAGGCAGAGCACAAAGTGAAGTTCAAGGGGTTCAAGCTTGAAATCTGAACTATTGTATATATATATACAGTACAGGTCAAAAGTTTGGAAACATTACTATTTGTAATGTTTTTGAAAGAAGTCTCTTCTGCTCATCAAGCCTGCATTTATTTGATCAAAAATACAGAAGAAAAACAGTAATCTTGCAAAATGTTATTACAATATAACATAATGGTTTCTGTTTTAATATACTTTAAAATATAATTTATTTCTGTGATTCAAAGCTGAATTTCCATCAGCCATTACTCCAGTCTAAAGTGTCACATGATCCTTCAGAAATCATTCTAATATGCTGATTTATTATTAGAATTATCAATGTTGGAAACAGTTGTGCTGCCAAATATTTTTTTTGGAAACTGGCGATATTTTTTCAGGATTCTTTGATGAATAAAAGATTAAAAAGAACAGCATTTATTCAAAATAGAAATCTTTTCTAACAATATAAATCTTTGCTATCACTTCTTATCAATTTAACACATCTTTGCTGAATAAAAGTTTTAATTTCTTTCAATAAAAGAAGAATAAAAATTTACTGACCCCAACCTTTTGAACAGTAGTGTATATTGGTAGAAAAGATTTCTGTTTTAAATAAATGCCCTTCTTTTTAACTTTTTATTCATCAAAGAATCCTGAAAAAAATATCACAGGTTCCAAAAAATATTAAGCAGCTCAACAGTTTCCAGCACTGATAATAAATCAGCATATTAGAATGATTTCTGAAGGATCATGTGACACTTTAGACTGGAGTAATGGCTGATGGAAATTCAGCTTTGAATCACAGAAATAAATTATATTTTAAAGTATATTAAAACAGAAACCATTATGTTATATTGTAATAACATTTTGCAAGATTACTGTTTTTCTTCTGTATTTTTGATCAAATAAATGCAGGCTTGATGAGCAGAAGAGACTTCTTTCAAAAACATTACAAATAGTAATGTTTCCAAACTTTTGACCTGTACTGTATATATATATATATATATATATATATATATATATATATATATATACACACACACACACACACACACACACACATATATATATATATATATATGCTTTCAAAGAGTAACAGACATAAACATAAATTGTTATGTTATCTTATCTGTAATAATGCATTACCCATATTTTCCTTTAAAGATATTTATATGCTAAAGATTTCTGTTATGATTGGCCAACCTTTTCAAACTACGTAGCAACACGCCGTCAAGTTGCTTCATGCTGAAACATGTTTTTTATGTTAATATTAAAAATAGCTTGATAATTGATCAAGAACTCATATTTACAGCTTAGTTTACATGAATAGTCTGGGCATATTTTATTAAAGCATATCTAGGAACTGTGAATGCGTTCAGGAAAATGTATAAATGGACACTTCAGCTCAGTTATGCCAAGGATTAATAGTTTCCCTCTGAATTGCAGTCACTATCTAGATTCCTGGCCAGCTGCACTGCATTTGATCTGCTCCAATAGTTAGTTTACAAAAAGAGAGAGAAAAAAAAAAGTATTTACCAAATCTGTGTTGTACTGCTGGGAAAGAAGCCATTGCTTTGTTGTGATCAATACTGCATTAGAGCAGGTGGAGAATAAATACTGCACAGCTCTTTGAAATATATGCTTTCATTGGTCATTCACAATATTGAGCGGTCATATATTTTGTATATTAACTGCAATCCATGGCAACATACTGGTGCTACTTTAATGTATTGTATATCACTCTGCAGTCCCTCTTTTTCAAAGAAAATTAGAATATTAACACCGGAGCCCATCTTGAAACTCAAAAGGTTAGTCAAACCGAGAAAATCAAAACACCCCTTGAAAGAACAACAAACCTGTAAGAGAGACAAAGAGCTGGATAAAAGAAAATGTAAAAATATCAGATGGTTCTAACCTAAAAATAAGATAATAAAATGATTTAAACTGAAATCAATTTTACATCCATATTCACCACTGTTCAAAAGATTTTTTAAAATGTTTTTTAAAGATTTTATGATCACCAAGTCTCCATTTATTCAATTCAAATAGTGAAACAGTAATATTGTGAAATATTACAATAATTTAAAATAAGTGTTTTAATATATTTTGAAAATGTAATTTCTTTCTGTGATGGCAAAGCTGAAATGTCAGCATCATTACTCCAGTCTTTAGTGTCACATGATCCTTCAGAAATCATTATAATTTGCTGAGAATATATTGTGTGATACCAAATACTGGACAGGTAACTGATGACATTTTTTCCCACTGACTGTGTTGATTTTGATCCCAAAACATTCCGACCCGGGTCTTATTTTTTGTCACCTCACAAAAGCTTGTAGAATTCAGCAACTTGCATGGACCTGTTTACTCTTTCACATGTAGATCAGTCATGCTGTCTCTGTCTCTGACCCATCAGCCCACTTCGCACAGTGCAATGGCGTCGCAGGGGACTGTTTGGACGGTCCCCATAGATACATGTCAGACGGCAAACTGCCAACAAACACATAATTTACATCTCTTCAATGCGCTCCTCTCTCCTTTTCCAGTAGCCAGAGTGTAGTGTGAGGTTTTATTTAAACATGTATTCTATCTATCTATCTATCTATCTATCTATCTTCCTTGAAATCCTGTAGAGAGTAAAGCAAAATAAAAGGGCAATTAAGAGACCTTGATTTCAAGCTTCTCTTCAAGATTTACACTGTTTATTAAGCAGGACCTTGGTCAATCTGATAACTAGCAGGCTGATTATTTGAATCCTGTCTCTAATGTTTCTCTAAGGGAATTCTTTTTGTTATATATTTTAAACAAATTTCTCAATAATACAGCCCTTAGTACCAAAAATATGCGCTCTGTGCTCACCGATTAAAATGTATTTCCCAATAAGTTATTGAGCCATCAGTCAAGACGTATAAACACAAAAGCCAAACATTCATTTAAACCTCATAAGTCAACTTTCACTGGTTAATTATGTGCTGACAGTTGACAAATACCAGCACAATGCCTTCTGAGGATCCTGTCAAACTTCTGTTCAACCTTTCCTGAAATTCACTGCAAAATGTCTTTATTTGTGAGTCAGCCAGTCTTTGCCAAGATAACATTGTGAGATCTTCTGCTAAATCATATATCTAGTGTGATTATTACAAGAAAACAGGCGTGTTACCAGATAATTGCACCATAGTGTATCAAGAATCATTCATTTACTTGTCACACAAAGAATGAGCAATTTGTTTTTAACAATTCATTTTTATATTTGCTAGAAATATTTGTATTTTTCATTAAATATTATGTTTTATCAACAAACATTTTAATTAGGCCTACATTTTTTTTTTTTTTTTTTATAATTTACATTTTTCATTATAAATTTTTTTTTGTTCAATACCTTTTTTCCTAATAATATGTAATAAACAAACAAACAAACTTTATAAATAAGTAATAATTATTTGGTTTAGGATTTTTAAAGGGGTGGTTGACTTTTTTTTTCTAGACTTGATTGTGTTTATGGGGCGCAGTCTAACGTGTTAATGCTTCGTTTGTTAAAAACGCATTATTTTTCACATAATTTGCCTTTATTTCACACTGCTCTGTCCCTTCTCTGAAAAACACGCTGATCATTTCCTGGTTTTATGAAGCCCCTCCCTCAGAAATACGTGATAGGCTCTGATTGGTCAGCTGGCCCAGTGTGTTGTGATTGGCTAAACCACCTCTAGTGCGTGTCCCGCCCCTCAGCTCAGTGCATTGGATCTTAGTGAAGAGGATCATGCAGAACCTGTGCAAGTACGGCTTTTAATGATAGGCTTAAGTTTTTTGTTTGTTGTTGTCTCATACTTTTAGATGTGCTGTTATTTGTAAATGCTACTGCTTATGTTAGCTTTTAATATACGGTTTTATTCTGATTAAAGCTTTAATACAGTACGGCAACCGCACACGCGTCCATGTATAATGCTTCTCATAGCTATGAGAAAATACTGAGCTGATGATCATAATGAGAAAGAGAGAGACAGAGAGAGAGAGAGAGAGAGATATGCAGAGCAGAGCGTGTGCAGAGCAGGGAGATGCAAGCAACAGTATTAAGAAACGCTGCTTTAGAACATTGATTTGATTTTGAAACTTGTGAATCCATTAGAATCGTTAGAAGACATGGCCTGGTCACGTTTCTCTTTTTCATTTTTCTAAAGTTGTGTCAATTGTTGATTTGCGTGCAGTCTCTGAAAATCCTGAACAATAGCCCTCACCCAGTACCCTGCCAACAGGCCTAATGACAACACATGGCATTCATGGCAAACTGATACAGCACTCCAGGCATCAGATTGACCTAGCGTGCCACTGATCAAAGCTAAAACTGCTGCTCCACATGCTTGCGCCTTAGACAATACAGTAGCCTGAGTCAAGACAAGTCAATTTTGTTGGTATATAGTTTCCACAATATACATTCACAAAAATA
Organism: Tor tambroides; assembly: GCA_021397915.2. Lineage (NCBI taxonomy): Eukaryota > Metazoa > Chordata > Actinopteri > Cypriniformes > Cyprinidae > Tor > Tor tambroides. The sequence goes on along the minus strand of JAFVLL020018024.1, from coordinate 5,608 downwards.
CAGCTACACAAAAATGTATGTTATTAACCTTTGTAATATCTAAATGCCTAATTATCCACACATTTAGCAGTTTAGAGCTATAGGCGATTGGATAAACTGATGTTTTATTGAGGATTGGTAAATACTATCTGACACACTCATGTACTGCCATACAAATAGACTTAACCTTCTCTTGCATAGACATTATCTTAGTCATCTTCCTTGGGTTTGTCTGGACAACATAAACAGGAAAATCGCAATCTACTATACAATGACTAAACATTCCATGACTCAACACAATGAAGTGACTGAGATGTTTCTACAGCTCCCAGGTTTCTTGGTTCAAGTTTATGTGCAGCATTAGCAGGCTGATAGGGAGTTTTGTTGCAGACAGCCCTGGTATCCCAGTGACAGAAATTCCACACCAACAGAGCAAATTTTTAACCTACTGACAACAAGTCCCAGACAGATAACACATTCATTCTTCCTAGTGTGAGTAATCAATCATGATCATCAATCATTAGCTGAAATGATCAAAAACAGGGGTTCCTGTCCAGGCTGTGGAGGAAAAGTGGGGAAAAGAGCAGGTATGCAGAACAAACAAGCTCAAGTTTCCAAAACACGCAGATTAGATCAAGACACTGCCGTAAGCACCACAGAATTTAAGGGGGACAATGAATATATATATATATATATATATATATATATATTAAAAGACACATTAGGAATTTAAAAAGAATCATAAAGATACAAAAAACATTCACATCTACACATCTAAAACATAAGGTGCCTCCTGCAGACGTGTGGGAAATCCTTTAGAGGTGAAGAAACGAGCAGCAAACATTCTCTGGTTACAATACTGACTACAAAGCGTGTCCATCCCATGTATGAAAACTTTGCACATTTTTTTGGCAAAAGCTTTGGACATTTTCACATTTACAATCTGTTCTTATCTTTTTATTAGCAACTGCACCATATTTTTGCTCAGTTTGAGCCTCTGAATAAAATGTAGGCCTATGTGTTTTTCTCCTCGAGTGTGAGCTCCATATTCTCTTATAATATATTAGCAAAAAAGTCTGATCTATTGCATAAATAAACAAACAAATGGATTTTCTCACAACCTACTTCTTTCCATCCTCTCTCTCTCTTCAAAAAACATATTTTCACAGTGTATTAAAAATATTCTCTTTCTATTCCAGTTCGGAACACCGTAACTTCCATTACCCAAACTTTCCCTCTTTAGGACGTGCATTCAGGCCTCGGACAGGAAAAACTTTCACTGCACTCCCACATACTACTTTTCATTTTCCACTTTCAGTTACTGGCTGCTCTGATGTCAATACTCAATGTAATGCTAAAGTTTGTCGATCATGCAATTTAACTGCTGTTATGGGACTTAAATTCACCCAAAAAAGGACAATATTATGTACTCATTTGTTTCTGTTTTTGTCAATACAATGAAAGTCAATTGGGGCCCAAAACACTGGACCCTACTGACATTCATCTTACAGACATTTTTCAAAATATGCAATTTTTTTTTAGGTTTGGAATGACATTTTAGGTAAACTATCCCTTTAAGTTAAAAAGCTCTCTTGCAAAACTATGCATTCAAGAAACCATAACAAAACTAGTTAACAATGCATTAGGAAATTCAATAAAGAAGGTATGACATGCTGTTATTCTATGTAAACAGACTATGATATTATCATTCACATTCAAAGAGGGTGACTCTGTACCCTAGCCTGGCTTTTCTAAATATAAAGAGCTGACCTTCCCAAGATGATCTATGTATTTCACATGGGAATGCTTAATGACATGAATCATTATCACATTACAAAAAGTAATCCCTCAATACTCATTGGCTGTGCCATCATTAGGAGTTTCATTTGAGTCATGAGCTTTACTCATGGGTGTATTTATGTTCAAGAGGGTGTGTCTCAGGACATACTTCCAGGAAACTGCATGCAAGAAATACTGTACAGATACACATCAAATACTTTTTAATGTGCGACCAGCATCAGTTCAAATCCAAATCTGTGTCATGAATAAGTGAACATACACTTGTCTTGTGCATACTCACGGATGTCTGTATGTTCATGACTATGTGTAAGCTTTTAGAGACACTATTTTAGAATGTAAGATCATGTTGCATAAACCTGATCCTGGCTGAGGGAGTAGAAGGGATAGAGCTGCTCCATATGTGGACGATCTAAAGGTAGCTCAATTAAAGCAAGGAAGTTCTTCAGATCAAAACCATGTGTTTGGCCAGTTATGAACACAGATGAACCAGTTGCTGTTTACCTTATTTTACGTGATTACCCTACGTGATCCTCTTTAATACACTGAAATCTCACATTATAAACTGAAATTATGAGGTTTTGCTATGTTAGTCCTCTCCCTATACTAAAATAAACAGACTAGAGTTGTAACTGCAGTGGCTCCAAAAAGTTAAGGGCCAGTAAGATTTTGATACTTTTATTCAACAAGGATGCAAGAAACCGATTTGACTGACTGATGAGTAAAGACATTATTTAAAAAATATATTTCATATACAGTAAATGCTGAACTTTTTATTCAACAAAGAATCCTGAAAACAGCACAACTGTTTTTAACATTGGAAAAAAAAAAAAATGTTTCTTGAGCACCAAATTAACATATTAGAATAATTTCTGAAGAATCATGTGACTGCTGAAAATTCAGCTTTCAGCCATCACAGGAATGAATTGCATTTTAATATATATTAAGAAAGAAAACAGTTACTTTAATTTGAAATAAAATTGTACAATATTACCGTTTTTACTGCATTTTTGAACAAATAAATGCAGCTTTGATGAGCAAAAGAGACCTCCTGTGAAAATTCTTACCCCAAAATTTTAAACAGTAGTATATGTACTACTTCATAATTTTTAACCTAACATTAATAAACTCCTTAACTCCTGTAACATGTGGCTATATTCTCTCCCTTCAATTGTGATAGAATGGTCAATGTTTCTTCTGAATGATTTGCTTGACAAAAATGCCACTTGGCCAAATGCTTTTTGGGCAACTGCATCTAACTGGTTTAAAATATTCAAGGCAAGTATTTGGGTTTATAAGTCACTTCCATTTTCTTTACTTTGCTAATGTACTTCACGAATTCCAATAGGCTTTAGAGGGGGCCTTGCCATGGTGATATCAGGTAAATCCCACAAGGGTCAAAGGTGAAATCATTCAGTGTGAGTGTGCATACCAATTCAAGATTTGGCCAACCTAAAATTTAACAGCACTTCGTATCTTTAAAAGTATCTTTAAAAGCTACTCCTCCCTGAACACAAGGTCACCCCGGGTCAGCAGCAGTCGTAAGACAGTCATCTATGGAACTTTGTGTTTGGTTAAGGTTAAAGGATGCACTCCGCTGATCAAACACAGGCTCCCTTACCTGGTTACCATACAACCTCACAATCAGGCAGCTCAACAAGCATTCCCTACTAGGGTCAAAGGTCAGTTTCTAGTTCGGAGACATGAATGTGATGTCATTCCGGTTAAAATTAGTTCATGCATCTTATTTAAGAGACATGTGAAGAGTATCATGTTCTGATGTTACAAACAGAAATGATACCAAAATATCCGCTGCGCTGCATTTCTATCCATCAGTACTAAACTGGTTCCATGGTGACACACACTCCAGAAGATCAATAACCTGGCACATTTAAAATGAGCCTAAAATGGAGGAAATATTAATGTTACAGATTTGGCTCAATGTAATTTGATAAATTATCCACTCTAATTCTAGTTAGTCTTCTCCAAATCTGCCTCTTTTCAGCAGGTGTCACAAAAATCAAAAGTAACACAAAAGAGAAAACTGGTCAGACTCAGTGGGTCATGGAACACTCAAACTGGTGCCAAAGAGAGAGATTTTGGAATTTGCCACGTGACACACTTCAAAAGGCTCCAAAGGAAGACACAAATCATTTTACACACTCAGATCATAAAGAGTTTTTTAACAGGTTTGATATTATTAGATAGGCCTTGTGCAATCCATCTAACATTCGGGATTCAAAGAAAAGGTGCAACCTGACCTCCTGGCAGTAAATGCAGGTAACCTGTGTAAAGTGTGCTGACACTTGAAACAAAATTACCTGTTACTGGAAATAAATCAAACTCTAATGAGTTTTTTGTATTAAGTTGCTAGAATGCATAAAATTTTCAGGAAATAAGTTCCTTTTGTGTAAAATAAAATTATCTCCAACATTAGGTTTTGCATAAAATCCCTCTAGAGGGTTCAATCAGACTCAGTATTCCCTGTTATTCAGACTTATGCTGGCCGTCTGGGCCCAGTTCTCCTCTACAATAATAAACTGGGGCGATATTTATAGATCTCTCCTCAGGACCCAGTCCTGCAGACACGGGGCAGAAGTGGGATTATGGGAGAGAATGGTTACACACTTATGAATATGAGCCATGCAAGGCATTCTGTCTGCTTTGTAATATATATTGTGAAAAGGGTTTCACAAATAAATTCAATAAAGGAAAAAAAAAGAAAAAAAAAAAAAGAGTAAAATAGTGGAATATTATTTCAGTTTAAAATAACTGTTTTACATTTTAATATAATTTCAAATGTAATTTTTCCTGTGATGACAAAGCCGAATTTTTATTGTCTTCAGTGTCACATGACACTATCGATTTAATGCATCCTAGCTTAATAATAGTATTAATTTCTATTAAAAAAATGTAATCTTTTGAATGCTAATATATATACTAATGCTTTCCAGAGTCTGCTTAGATCATTCCTGTTCACAACTTGATATTGCATGACTGATATGTAAATATCGGGGTGAATATTATAAGATAAATATTATGAAACTGCAAAAAATTAGTCATCATATCTGCAAAAATGGGGTGATGCACTCTCCAAGAATAAATGATTAACGCTCAGTAAAATTGTCTAATAAGGCATGTTGTTTATAGACAGTCCCTTACTGGACGATTGAAGACCCTGACACACCAGGTGGGTTGAAGACGTCTGAATTAAATCTGGACTAAACGGACCCGTCAGCATGTGCTTTAACAGAAACAGCTGTAGAACTCAAGCCAATCCAAAGTTTCAGAGCTACTAGTGCCTCTAGGTTTAGTCTTTTGCAACTCTGCAGTCAGATGCATCTGTGCCAATCAATATGGAACTACTTATAACCCGACGCCAATGACGGAGCTACAGCCCCCTCTTCTCCAGACGCACACAATCACAGTTGCACATATGGTGCATTCACACACGGACAGTGACAGCTGCGGCTCGAGTACCTTTATACTTCTCCCTGACGTTCTCGTAGGCTTGCACAAACTCCTGCTCGTCTACTTGAGCAGTCACGCTGGCTGGATCGTACATGGACATGGCCCTGGAGTGAGGTCAGGTCAATCTCTCGTCTGTTTTCCCTTCTTCTCTTACTTTGAGTCCCTCTTCGGACGTGCCTTCCTGACGACTGGTCTGTCAGAACAGACTGGTGTGTTTGTACAGTCTCACTCTCTCCAGGCTGTGTGTGAGTATGTGTGTGTATGTGTGTGTGTATGAGTAAGTGTGTGAGTGAGTATTCCCCCACAGTTCTGGCTCTCGTTCCAGACCACCAGTACCACTCCCCTCCTCAAGCTTGAGAAA
>JAFVLL020018022.1:74493-91157 GCA_021397915.2 Tor tambroides | reverse complement strand
TTAAAAAAAAAAAAAAAAAAAAAAAAAAAAATCACAAGATTTAAAGCTAACCCAGGATCCCAAAGGAGAAAAAGAGGAGATCTCTCTATGTAGAGAAGTAGAAAAATGGGAGAGATGGATGAATGGAGAGAGAGAGAGGAATAAATGGAGGGATGTGCACCTAACCTTGAAGGCGATGGAGATGTGCGTGTGAGGCCTAAAGGCAGACTGCGAGAGGACACAGAATGAGTTAGAACATGATGGGTGATTGACAGCAAGACAAATGGCAGTGATTGCTTGTATGAGGTGGGATGTAAGAATAATATCTCCTTCCTCAAAGGTATAGATTCATGGAAGTGCATAGATAAAGAGGTTTTGATCATAAAATTCAAAAGATAATCTGGACATCGAGAATTATTTCAGTAAGTGAGAGAACACAAAATGTTTTAAAAAGGCCAAAGCAAAGTAAATTTCACAACAGTTGTTGTGTGAATCTCATTACTAATTATTAGACATTATATTTTGCTTAAAGAAAATCTAGCATTTTATGACGATTCAGGTATTCTGCAAAAATCTATGTAATTTTTTCAATAAATTATATACAGAGATTATAATTATATTCCTCAATTCTTCTCTTACTGCAAAATTTCAATAAATTATTTAACTTGTAAACTATTTATACTTTATTGTAGTTGTATTTGTTGTACTGCTTTTAATTCAGTTTTTTATTGCCAATTGAAATAAAAGTCACAGAATTACAGTTCTCTGTATTATTTTCCATTAAGCACAATAAAGAAAAAATAAAATGTTTGGATGCATTACGTAATGAGAAAAAAAAAATTGACTAACTTCTCTTTTTTTTAAGGTGAAATGTAACACTGTTATCATGAGATTCATAATTCTTTCATTCCTTAGATATTTTGTTCAGCTAAATGTCTGTCATTTCCATAAATAGTTTCAATTTAGCAGATGTTCAAAAGACCAATTCTGCGGATGGCAGGATGGATGATTGTTTCAGTCCCACAGGAAAACAAACTGAGTGCCACACTCAAAATAAACTGCTGTATCAGTTTCAGAGCAGAACAGCTGGAGCGTGATGTCACAGCACTCACGTCAAACGTCATTTCCAGAACGTTCTTTGTGATCTGCAGGATGCCGGAGTCGCCCAGTTCACCGGACACACAGAGCCATGGGTTGGACGTCGTCATTGCGTTACTAAGCTTCTTGATGGGGATGATAACAGCCCTGTATGGAATCACTTAGGATGGGGGAAAAAAACAAATCAGGCTACAGCTAAACAGCATTTTACAACAAGAGAGAAAAATTAATTTAAAAAGAGTTAAAATATATTCTAAGTTGCTATGCATCATCCTGTTGTGCAGCATAAATATTAATTTTTCCATGCCTTGGTCAATCAATCAATCCATCAGACACCGTCAAATCAATATCAAGTGCCGGATATGCTGGATGCAAACAGAGGCTGTTCCCTGCTGTTTTGTATGAGCGTTTGCATCAAATATGTAACCAAATATTCAAGAACAAATGTCAACTGACTATGTAGATACAGTCCTGATTTGCATATCTGTACATCTGTGTGTCTCGCTTTCTCTGGGACATACTTATGGTCGTGAAGACGCTGGTAAAGCAGAAGTAGTCCACAGCATTCAGGCTCAGGAGATGAAAGAGAAACTGCTCTTTTTCCTCTTCGCAGCGCAAGAAGGCGTAACGCTTGTACAGCTTCCTGTGGGAACGTCGCATACTTAATAACAGGTGCACTTACTTGAAACGGGTCACCGTGCGCATGCTTGTTTGCTCCACTCACAAATTTGTATGATGAGCATGTTTTTTGGTGTGTATGTAGGAGTCTGAAAGCCTGCAGGTGCGTGTGGATGTGTGTTAAGTATTGTACGTACTTGGTTAAGACCTGGTTTGACAGCAGCTGTTTGAGATGCTGGGAAAGTAGTTTTTTCTCCAGAGACAGACGGATCCAGGCACGTGCTCGGCCTACATCTGTTTTAATCTCTCCCATGCTCTGGATGTGTCTGAGAAGTCAAAAAAGAAAGGATGATGAAGACAGACAGAAAATCAAAAGCAATAGTGTTATTCACTGTATGTGGGTTGAAGAGGCCTCAAGCAATGCAAATCAATCTCTTTTTTTAAAAAACATCATCGTCAGCAGAAGTATTTTACAACCAAAACAATGTAATACGCACTAATGTATACAACATTTAACTGTCCTCAGGCGATAAAACACACCTCATATCCTGTATGACTGATACACGCAATGCAGGAAGACCAACACTGGACTCTGGCTTCCGTTTTTCCTGGCCATTAGACACTGCGGGGCAAGAAACAAACAGTTTTAGCAGTTTTTTGAAGTTTCTGAATAAAGAAAATCGCAATTTTAAATCCCTTCACGAGGTGCTGTTAGCATACTTGGTATGTAGAAGTACTCTAGACATACTGTATATGTGAACACAAACCCTTTTAACTACACAAACTCAATGTCGAAATGCAATTTGAAACTTAAAGTGCATTAAAGTGAAACTTAATTAAAGTGCGTTTCACTATAGCAGTTATGAACATGACAAATTATCTTATATGTCCCTTTCAGTATTTCTATAAGAATCACTTGAGAAGCAATTTAAAGTTAGCAAAACAGGTTTACAACTTCATCAGGTCTTGAATTTCCCCAAAACAATGAAAAACAAGCTTTAGGTATAAAAAAAAAAAAAAAATAGTTTGAGTACAGGTATATTTACACTTCAGTATGATTCAGTAACGCTAAATGTTAGCAATAATACTTGCAATCACTATCAAGCAAACAAAGCATGACAAGTACTCTATCAAATCCTACTTAATCACTTTTTAATAGATTTACATATGACAAATGCATCACAAACAAGGTTTAGTGTTTTGTTTTTACATAATTGAGTTCAGCTAACTGTGCTAGAGGCGCCAAATGACAATTTGTGTTGTGTGAGATGAACCTTAAAGGCAGGGTAAATTATTTCTAAAAGCCAATGTTGATATTTAAAATCACCAAAACAAACAAGCCCCTACCCCAAAAGGGTCTCGCCCCTATTTTGATAGATCTGCCCCACATATACGTAGCCTACGCAACCCAGGCAACGATTAGTTCTGTGAAACATAAGCCCCTTTTCCACCGAAATTACCTGGAACAATATGTCCCAGGAACTTTTATTCCCCCAGACCTGTTGCTGTCTGCGTTTCCATCACGGTCTAAACTACCGAGAAGATTAGGCAAATAGTCTGGTGACTTAACGTTAGGTCTGCGCGCGGTTCTCAATACCAGACTCAGAAGCGTGAACTCCCGTGGACGGAACGACGCAAGTCCGGTAATTCTGCAAAGAGCAGCGTACTTGATAACGTCAGTCAGCTCACCTTGGCTGCTGCAATCTTTCTCACTGTATTTACATATGAAATATATCAAACACCACTGCCTCTTTTCGTTTTCATTTAAACATTAATAGCGGCAGAAATGTAGTTCAGGGAACGTACATACATTACAATGAAACTAAATATTATATCAAACATTGCCCAAGCTCACTTTCACTTAACATAATATAGGAACAATAGAATAAAGACCAAAGATTACCTGTTAGATTTACCTAAAACGAATTATATCTTATGTTTAACCACTACAGAGACATCAGAGACAGCGGTAAATGTCAGAAGGACTAGCCGAGGTTATGCTCCTCTCTTCGGGATACATGAGCACTGAGCGCCCGGTGATCGCGTGGAGCTCGCGTCTCTGAAATCGACGAAGCACATTTTCAAATAGGCGCTGTTTTTATAAATAAACCGCAGATTTGCGTTTTAAACAACTACATTCTAGCCTGAAATACACGCGTCCAGTGTAGGCAGGATTTAGCTGTTGTGCCGCGGCGCGTTCGGTGTAGACACGGTGTTACTCACATATCGGGAAGAAACAAAGCAACCTCGGCGTCCGATCGCAGGCCTTCCGCTCCTTGAGTTGTCTCCAGCGCTGGAAAGCTGATCCGATATTTACACGGGTCCTACTTCTTGCCTTATCGTTCCGCATACGTTTTCCTCTTTTGATTTTATCCACCATCTCCATCTTTTGCTTGGCTCGGCTGTTTACTGAACGCTCTCTCCTCCATATCATGAGTAGACACGCCCCTTACTGCTGATTGGCTACAAGTTTGTTTTGGTACTCAGCCCCGAGTTTTCTAAAATGTTTTTGAAAAATCGCTTACCCTACCTTTAAAGGAATAGTTCACCCAAAAATAAAAATGTTGTCATCATTTACTCACCTTCATGTCGTTCCAAACCTGTATGAGTTTCTTTCTTATGTTGAACACAAAAGAAGATATTTTGAAGAATGCTGGTAATCAAACAGTTGGTGATCCACATTGACTTCCATAGTATTTCTTTCCGTACTATGAAAGTCAATGGGAACCAACAACTGTTTGGTTCTTTAAAATTGTTCAAAATATCTTCTTTTGCGTTCAACATAAGAAAGAAACTCATACAGGTTTGGAACGACATGAGGGTGAGTAAATGACAACAAAATTTTAATTTTTGGGTGAAATATACAACATACATTGTCATTTGGTGCCTCCAGCACAGCTAAACTCAAAGTCAATCTATACAGAGTTACTTGAGTAGAGTAATTTCTGGTCTTATGAACTCATATGTATTTATGAGAAAGGTTTTTTTTTTTTACCTGGAGTCTCTAACAGCTGTTCGTTTTTCTCTTCTCTCGCCTGGTAGTGCAATAAATGAGACCACAGCGCAGACTTTCCCTATAAACCAGGAAAACAGCACAAAGTGATTCCCAGCGTTACACTGTGTGTGTTATAATGTGAAACACATTTCCATTTGTTTGTCTCTCACCTGTTTGACCTGTAGACCATGGCTCCATATTCTCTCCAGCAGGTCACACAGACTGGCTATAAGCGTGTTCTCCTCCAGGCCGGTGATGTTTGCCTCTCCATGTCCCAGTTCAACAGCCTCTCTGCCCATTTTCTCCACCAACATACGCTTGGTCTGTGGATCCATTGATAAACAACATTAAAAACAACATACCAGACATTTCAATCTTGATTGAGTCTAAAGTCTTTAATGCAGCAGACAAGTGGGTCAGACAGACATTTACATGACAGACATTTACATGACCTGTTCAATGGTTTATGATTACTAGATAAGGATATTAAAATTATTACACAGAGATTACTGGGGAAGATTTCCATTTGTATGTTAAGTGTCAAGCTTTTGAATTAATACATGTGTGCAATTATATTTATTAGTTTACAACTGTCTCTAGTGAGACTCTCAACAGACAGACTGATGTTATGAACGGTGACTTGAATTAAATTCTACTCTAAAAAAAAAAATCATGTCTAGCCAATGAACTATTTTAAAGCACAGAAATAATTTAGTATTAAATATAATTTCATTTTAATAATTTCTGTGCCCTAAAATATTCAGAAAGATTGATGTAATGACAGTGGCTTGCATTAAATTCTACCCTATAAAGATTAATACTTAGCCGATTAAATATTTTAGAGCACAGAAATAATTTAATATGAAACAATTTCATATTAATAATCATTTCCATGATTGTATTAATTTACTTGACTTTTTAGGGATAAAAATAAATAAATACGAAATCACAAATCACAATTTTAAAATTGATATTCCACTTGTTTGAATCAAGTAACTCCTAAGTATTTTTTTTCAATAACCAATAAATGGCCAATATTACGATTCTAAACAATTTTGTCATTAAAAGCAAGTCAATTTAAAAAAATAAGTACATTAATGAATAATAATTAAAAAAAAAAAAAACATTTTAAATGTTAGAAAATTCAAAGGCATCACAATATTATAAAGTATCAAAAATAGATATTCATTTGAAGATTTGCTAAAAATTAAGAATTTAATAACAATGATAAACGGTGTTTGTACAGAAGAATTAAGTAATTTTAGGAGATCACAGCAAATGTAATTGAATATGAAAAGCGTGAAATTAGCATATAAAATGAAATAGTCAATATCGTCAATGCCAATAAATTTCAATAATAATAATAATTTTTAAAAACTACAATATCGGTTAACAACATTCTTTATTTCCAGGTATTCTATATGACAGTGGGAACCTTATTAAACTCATCCTGACCTTCATTTTGCATTCTTTCAGTAAACCCTCCACAAACTTCCAGTTGGTCTGAGCGATGACCGCAGGGGACAGGTCTGATAGTTTAGGTTGTCTCAAGTTCTTCCCCAGGTTACGAGCCTCTTGCATGTATTTCTATACAAAGAGATCAGGACACAGACATTTAAAAGAGCACTTAAAAACGTTTAATATACCTTGCTTTCTTTACAGAAAATTAAGATAAATTGGGCTACAGCGGGGGACAGAGGATTTTCAGTTGTGGGATCCTGTGGGGTTTATGATTGCTGAGTGACTGGGTCAGAAAGCACTCTCTACTCAAACTCTGGCGTGTGGGAATATCCAGGGGCAGGATTGTGTGCAGCAGAGTTCAAAGGTCACTGTGTGTCTGAGGGGAGGGGCTTCGAGGAATTCTCCCATCTGGGAGGAGTTTGTTAAGGGCATGTTAGGAATGTTTCAAGTCGCTCATATAATGGCAGGCCTCCACATACCAGACAGCAGGCTGAGAAGGACTTTTTAGGCGGTTTAATAGGTGGGGGTGGCGCCTTATCCCACTCCCAGAAAGCCATGGAGTTCTGCAGGAGCAAACACCCCTCCACCTGCCGTGAGGTGGTACGGCCCACACAGCAGACAAATGCACACAGAAACCATGAAGAAACAATAGAAAAGGAAAGAAAAAAGCAGCATGCACATGAATGCAAGAAAGACAAGCGAGAAGACACTTGAAAAAGAAAACGCAAGCTCAGAAGTAAACGAAAATGGAGACAAATGAAGAAATGAGAACAGGCAGATTCACTAAAAGCCCAAGAGGACTTTGCATTAAGCATGATTCATCAGGAGCCATTTACAAGTCAAATTTCACGTAAATTACTCACAGCCCTGAAGATCATTTATGTGATTCAGACATCATGAATCTTGTGATTTATGGAGAATAACTGTTCATTATCATATTTGTAAGTAGTAGTAAATAGTTCACTGAAAAATGATGCAAAATGTCTAATTCTTGTACAAATCATTCTGAGTCAGATCTTGAAAATGAATCAACTGATTTGATTTACAAAACTGGTCTGAATTATTCACTCAGATTTGGTTATAATGGTTCTCGGTTATTTATCAGTAAAATGACAACTTATACAGTATATGGGTTATTTTAGTATTATTTATGTACGATTATTGTATTTATTACTATTTTGAATTACCTTTCATTTTTATATTTTCAGATTTCACTTTACTTTCAGTTCATGTTTTAAGAATTTTTTTATGTGCTTTGGTCATTAATTTATAAACCAAATATTTCTATTCATCTTTAATTTGTTCTTATTTCAACAAGTAATTTTATTACTTCAACAAAAATCAGAAACGTTGCCTTGCCAACTACAAGAAGAATAAATCAATTTTTATGTTTTTTTAAGCTTAATTTTTTCATCTAATAATTATATTTTAAATTTAGCTTTATTTAAATTCTTGAAAACAATTTTTAATAGTTCAAAATGAACTATTTTTTTTATATTTTAGTTAACAACAACAACAGAGATATAAATCTGTTCCTCAAATAAAAATGTCATAAAATACAGCATGTGTTACTTTTATGGTATTTTTGAACAATTTTTGAAGATTGAACACTCAGTTTCTTATTTATTGTAACTGCATGGAAAAGAGCAACATCTTTGTGTGTTCCATGGAAGAAAGTAAGTCTTACAGGTTTGGAACAACATGAGGGTGAGTAAATGAAGCTAGAATTATCATTTTTGGATAAACTACTCTTTATTTACTTTGTGAATCTGCCAACAATCAGCTTTATCTACCATCTGGCAAATGAGGCCCTATAAACACCAGTATAAAAGACATGGATTAAGTAAAAAGACTCAAGATGGAAGGACCTACATAAAAAGGCTGTGCTAATCAAAGGCTGCGCACAGAGCAGGATGAAAAGAGAAAGAGAAAGAAACGCCGCACTCTCACCTCTTTGAGGTCGTTGTCCAGCACAAGATGGTCATTCTGCTGTCTGTGACGGTCCACTCTGCGCTGAGTCGAGCATGTGCGGTTGGACCACCTGATCACAGAGGGTAGATTATTGGATTTATCCCACACACACCGTTTTCTTATTGAATATTGACGTGTGACTAAAAACAGATGGATTGCAGCATCTGTTGTAGCTTAAAACAGCTTTAAAATGAATATTGACACCGAAGTGTTACGTGCTCCACACTAAATAGCCAATTTCTCATAACGGTGTCATGTGCCATAAAGAGGAGGACTCACTTGTTGTTGGTGGGCCCTGAGGCGAGCACATCAGCCTGTAGTTTGGGGAAGAAGCCCTGCTGGTATTTTCCTTGGCCAATCTTCATATCCAGCAGGTGAGGATGGATGGCTGTGTGGTCAATCTTTCTCAGCCGCTGCTCTATGGCCTGGGCTGGAGAGGAGAAACACAGCTTGAGCGAGAGGGGTTAGGCGTTGTGTCGTGACTGCTTGAGTCTTGAAAGTCTTGAAAAGTGTTGAAGCTGCAAATCACTTCAGAATATTCACTAATAATAAGCTGTGAGCTAGAGGCTAGACTTCTACAACAGTAAAATAAAATTATTAGAAAAACTATTGTATGAGCAAATCTGCTCTTAATTAGATACATTTTGCATGGGTTATTTTAGAATATAATTTTATAAATAATGAGCTTCAGTCATGAAATCTGAGCAGAGTGACTTGTATTTTAAAAAAATACAAATATTCAAAAATTCCAAATAATATGAAATAATATAAATAAAAATAAGGAATAAGAATAATAAACCAAGGCAAGTATAAGAAATATTCTAAGTATTATGATATTATCATACTTAAAAGTATAATATAAACATAATAAACAGTTAGTATTATTGTATTAAGAATAAGAAATGACTTTATTATTGTTGGTGTTGTTATGGTTATTGAATAGTTTTTATAAATGTATATAATACTAATTTTACACATGAACCTCAAAAATGAACTATGAGTGACTTAAAAAAAATAAAAAGAAATTAATAATATAAAGTAATTAATAATATTTGGATTATTGTATAACAATAATTCAAATTATTTTATTGTATTATATTATTAATTTTTAAAAAACAATGCTATAATTTTATTATATTGTTAATTAGCACAATAGGAAAAATTAAGTGGCTACAGTAGTTGTACAGTGCATTAGAATGAGAAAGCTCCATTGATTCATTTCCAGAAACTGGAATAAATCCAAACCTTGTTTTCATGCTAACATATTCATTTACTGCCTAGCATTTTAACCTTGCAACAAATATAACAATCAATGTTATGACTTCCATAGTGCATTTTGTTTTTGAAAATGTTGGGCATCTTTTATAGGGCATCTGTGGGCATTTTACCACTTCAGAAGCATATTTTTTAAGCCAGAACAGAACAGCAACATCCATCTTCCAATAGTGACCTTCAGTGTGACAAGAGGTTATTGACCTAACAATGGTACTGAGGGCTTAGCGAGCAGACGCACACTCAACAATATTCCGCGCACACACACACACACACAGGCTTCCCAAGATGGCACAATACAGCGCCAGGCGCCCGTTCTTTTCTTTTCAGCATTTGGCAGCCTTTCAAAAGCGCTCCATTCATATGACTCATTTGAGGACACACTCTTCAGTTCTTTCATTCTGTGCTCCTCTCCTCATTTTTCAACCACTTCTGCTGTCTCTCTTTCACCCCCCCCCCCAATCTCTTCGGCCCCTCAGCCGCCCACTTGAACTGTCACTCTCTATAATCATCTAGGCACATAAGCAGCAGCATTTTTTTTTTCTATGGGCTTCATTAAAATTGTCACACAATTTGTAGTGACAGGGGAATGACTGGGGAATAACTATCGGTTCAGAAAAAGAATGATGAAAGGTGCTCTGCTGAGGATGTGATTGCACAAAACTCAGTAAGGCATAAAATGAGAAGACATTTTCAATGCAGCAAAACACAATGATTTCCGAATCCACTTATAGAGACAAAAACGCAATATAAACCACCCAACAGTAAAATCATTTCAAAGACCTCAAAACTGAATCAAGATGAAATGGAAATCACACTCCTTTTTACTTGAGTAAAGTGACATACACAGCCGTACAAAAGTTTGGAGATTTTTTTTTTTGTTTGAAAGAAATTAATACTTTTATTTTAGCAAGGATGCATTAAACTGCCCAAAAGTGACAGTAAAGACATTTATAATGTTACAAAAGATTTCTATTTCAAATAAATGCTGTTCTTTTTCCTGTTTTCTATAATAATTAATATTTCTATAAATAATAATTAATATTTTCAACATGTTAGAATGATTTCCGAAGGATTTCTGAAGGAAGCAGCATGTCACACTGAAAAGTAACAGTATTATAGAAATTACATTTTGAAATATTTAAAATGATTTTTTTTTTCTATTTAAATTTGTAATAATATTTTATGTTTTTACTGAATTCTTCACCAAATAATTGCAGCCTTGCCGAGTATAAAATAAATCTTATCGACCTCAAACTTTTGAATAGAAGTGTATATTCGAGTGAAAAGACATTCAAGGGGGAAAAAACAAAACAAAACATATCAATGTTTGGATTTTATCCTATGGGATTTGATGAGATCATGAAAAGTCTATGGCGTTATTTTTTAGTCAAAAGTTATGAGCGTGTAAGACATGCTCACGAGCACATTATGTTATTTCACACGCGCAAAAATGAACCTTCAGCTGGCATGATAAAAGTACTCGCGCACAAATTCAACAACCGAGAGGTGTACAGGCAGCTGCGCGCGAGCGCCTGGCATACTCTCATAGGTTAACTCTGCTTGTACAGTGAGATCCACTTTCGCGCGCAGCAGCTGCCTCGCGGTGCGCTTTGCTCGCGCAGTGGATTTCTCCTCGCTCAGCTGATTTCTGCTCCCTCGAGTCTAGATGACTTTTGACAATTTGGGGGCGGAAACCAAGGAGGGCACTGACTCTCTTATGATTGGTCACTTTCATCGTAATCACACGGGGACATCTTGTACCTTGATTGACGACTCTCATTACAGGAAGCACGGAGTCAAAGTATCTGACGGAGTTCAGTCATTCAGTTAACACTGCACAGTGGACGGAATGGCGGCGACACTTACTATGAAGATGAGTAAGTGATGATATGATGAAGGGCTGTGTGTTTGACAATGTAGCAATTTAATCTGAAATTTGTTTGGAACATGAAAGTAGCTGACATGACTAAGTAACTATGAAGTTTTAGGCTAGCAAATGTGAGGAACAATGTTGGTGTCTCTCAGCAAACTAGCGTTTTAGTCAGTGCTGCGTAATATAAATAAAACGTAAAGTATGGCCAGTGGTTTACTAAACTTTTTCATGGCAAGTGTTTTAGTTGAACTAGTGACCAATTACTTCTTCAGTACCAGTCAAAGTTTGGAAACATTATTCTTCATGTTTTTGAAAGAAGTCTCTTATGCTCATCAAGCCTGCATTTAAAAAAAACAACAAAAAAAAAAAACAGTAATATTATGAAATATTATTACAATTTAAAATAATGGTTCTCTTTTTTAATATATTTTAAAATGTAATTTATTTTGTGATACAAAAGCTGAATTTTCATCAGCAAGTACTCCAGTCTTTGGTGTCTTATGGTCTTCAGAAATCATTTAATATGTGAGTTGATACTCCAGTTATTATCAATGATGGAATTTGTTCATGCTGTTTAATATATTTTTTTGGAATACTTTTTTCCGTTCATTGATGAGTAAAACGTTAACAGCATTTATTCATAAAACAGCATTTATTCAAAATAAAAACATTTCTAACAATATACATCTTACCATCACCTTTTATCTAATTTAGCAGCATCCTTGTTGAATTAAAGTACTATTTAAAATAGTTATTGTTCTTACAAACTTTTGGTGATGATATATTATTTACAAAAGATTTCTATTCTAAATAAATACAGTTCTTTTTAACTTTTATTCATCAAATAATCCTGAAAAAAGTATCTCAGGTTATAAAAATATTAAGCAGCACAACTGTTTCCAACATTGTCATAAATCAGATGAGCATAAGAGACTTCTTTCAGAAACATTAAAAATAGTAATGTTTCCAAACTTTATTAATAATTTTGTACATGGTCACTAGTTCAACTAAAACACTTGCCATGAAAAGTTTGCAGGAACCACGACCATACTTTACGTTTTGTTTTAATACAACTTTGACTAAGCTAGTTTGCTGAGAGACACCTAACATTAGCCCTTGCTAGGTTTGCTAAACCTAAAACTTTAGATTAAGGTCAATAGCTTATGTCATTAACACATGTTCAACAAATTCAGATTCAAATTGCTACATTGTCAAACACAGCCCCATCAGTATATCAATATCATACGCCTACATCTTCGAATGTGCATAATAATTCAATTACTGCGTCGTTAACTGAATGACTGGTAGTGTTGCCAACTAATTTTCAGAGAAAGTTGCTAAAGGAAGGTCAGTTTGTTGCTAAAGTTTTAAATGACATTGTGATGTCATTAGTGATGACATCATTGCCTATCCGGCTTAAAATTGAGTCACAACATCAAATCTCAAAATAATACTGTTCATTTAGATTTGTTTGTAAAATAATATGCATAATATAATATTAAAATATAAATAACTTAAATACATTGAATTATTGAACACACATTTTTGAATGATCACAATTTAAGTTTTTTTTATAGTTATTATTCTAGTAATACTATACACACTTTAAACAGGTGTATTAGTAGATAGTGTATACTACCTCAAGAAAAAGTCTGTAAAAATGGGGCACCCAGTCTACTGGTATGTACAATATGAAATAATTTTCCATATTGGTTTTTAACCGGCATTTTAAATTATGCCTTGTGTTTTTGGGTTAAAGGGCTACGATGGATAATAATGTCCTGGAAAATTACTAGTATCTTTTTCCATTTTTCTTACAGTAATGCTTGATTAATAATGTAATTACAAGCTACTAACAAAAAGTGTATCATAAATGAACATTTCATTCAACTATTATTATTATTAATTGGCTCAAATTATAAAGAGCCACTAACTCAATTCCTGCGTAGTGTATTGTACTGATAAACATCATGGTTTTTCTTCTTTTTATATAATTTGGATGAAATGTGTCTTTATTGTCACAGTCACTTATCAATTTAACTAAAAGACAACAAAAAATAAATTTTTAAAAATTGCTAAATTTGTTTGCTAGGTGCTAGGTGGAAGAAAAAGTTGCTAGAATTGAGTCTGAAAAAGTTGCTGAGTTTAGCAACAAAATTGCTAAGTTGGCAACACTGGACTGAACTCCGTCATTCTTTGACTCCGTGCTTCCTGTAACGAGGCACAATGTGATAAGATGCAGAGATGTCCCTGTGGGTGTGATTCTGATGAAAGTGACCAATCTCAAGAGAGTCAGGTCTTACCCTCATGGTTTCAAGCCCCAAATTGTCAAAGTCATCTGGGCCTAGAGGGAGTGAAATCAGCTGAGTGAGGAGAAATCCATGGCGATGAAAAACAGCACTCCGCGAGCAGAAGCCCGCTGCGCGCGAGCAGGAATTCCACTGTACAAAGAAACAGAGTTAACCTATGAGAGTATATGCCCCCGGCGGCTCGCGCGCAGCTGCCTGTACACCTCTCGGTTGTTGAATTTGTGCGCGAGTACTTTTATCATGCCAGCTGAAGGTTCATTTTTGCGCGTGTGAAATAACAATGTGCTCGTGAGCATGTCTTACACGCTCATAACTTTTGACTAAAAAATAACGCCATAAAAGTCACCCATAACTTACCATTCCATACAAAACTTTTCTTTGAAATAATATGCTCATTTGAACACAAATTACATTACAGATGAAGAGTGTAATTTATTTATTTTTCTCTGTTTTCCCTTTTTTCGCTCTCCCCATCTGATATTATTTGGACAAAGAATCAGAGATCGACATGTTGAGTAATGTTTTGAAAGTGGCACAGAGTAGTAGAAACTTCAAATGGCTTAAACAGTTGATTTGTACATTAAACTGTGATAAAACATCAACTAAATTTTACTTTAATATATTATGTGAAGTCAGTCTCAATGATTCTTACCCGACTCTTTGAGGAAAGTGCATTTCTGGTAAACAGATGAGCGCAAGCTGGGTGCGCGAACATTGTAGAGACGGGCCTTCTCAATGCGTCCATCGAACACTCGCAGGAGGGGTTCCTTCTCCTCCCACTGAGACATGATCTTGTTGTCGATGAAGGTGGCAAACATTTGCGTTTCGATGAAATGGGACAGGAAGGGCAAGTACGGTTCCGGCTGGTCAGAAAGGAATGAGGCCTGAAGAGAAATCGAATGAAAAAAAAAAAATAAAACTTTAAAAATGGATGAACCATCTGAAATTTTTGAAGACCAAAACTAGACTAAAAATAAAAAATAAAAATAATGTGTCCTAGGGGTGGGCGATATGACCAAAATCTTATATCATGATATGAGTAATTGTATTTGACGATAACGATATATAAATCACAATATAGTTATTTTTGCTTTAAGTAAGGTCTTTATAAAATATAAATTTTTTTGATACTACAGAAATTTCATAATTCTTATCACCAGTGTAAATATCACAAAAATCTAATACTAGTCTATATTAAAAAAAAAAAAAAAAACTAAAGTTCACTGAAGACAAGTAAACAGTAAGTGATTAAATAAGAAAAAGAAACTAATAAATAAGATAAATAAGAAATGCTACATACATTGTATAAAGTAATCAAATCTATAAAAACACTGCATATTCTTCACTGTGTAAATTAAATATATATTTCTTCTTAAAGTTACAAAAGTAATTTAGTCAAGAGCAGTAAGAGATTTTCTCATTTGTTGTTTAACATGAATGACAGGCAGCAGGAATATAAGACTGCTGTCACTTCGGATTCAATATACTGTTAAGCCCCATTCACACCAAAACTATAACTACAAAGATAACTATAAAGATAATGATATTAGCATCCACACCAGTGAACGATATCGCCTGTTTATTCCAAGCGCACGCTCGTCTGCCGCTTTAAATTCTCGAGCTCGTATTAGCAGGATGGATTCTGAGTTGGTGTCAATGTTTGAACCGTTCATCACCTGGAAAAAAATCGTTCTGAAAGTGATTCCAACAATATGGTTTCTCTGTGTCTTTATCGTTACAGCTGTGGTGTGGACTCTGCTATTCTTTAATATTGAGAACAATTTTTAGAACTGTATCTTATCATTATCTTTATAGTTATCATACTTGGTGTGAACAGGCCTTTACACGCGTTTTGCTTTCACTTACATCCTAAATTTACGAGGATACCTGCAAAGACAGGCATTTTGACACATAAGTGTGTGTATTTAACCGTCCAAGGCCTATAAAGCGGCAAAAATAACTCGTTCAATACTACTCGCTCTATGTGTAGCTTCTTATAGTGAAAGGAGTTCTCTTTCACTGCTGATTGCGCTTCAATGGCTTAAAATGACTTGTTTTTAAATCGCAATGCTTAATGTGTGTAAACAATAAGTTTTCGTGACCACGTAGGACAGCATTCGTGTCTAGCGGTATATCGCCCACCCCTAATGTGTCTGATTTGTTTTGTTAATATTTTGTGCATCATTAAGTATGTAACATGTCACTCACCTTGTCAAAGTTGTGCATTTGCTCTCTGTTGGTCAGCCAGGACTCCAAATCTGGCGAGTTCTGAATCACAAACGACTCATAGTCCGCAAACATTGTCGCAAAGCGTGCAGCGAACACCTCCCTCAGCTGCACGTTCAGTTTAGCGTTCCTCAGTTCCTCTTCCTCGGCAGGAGACCTTCCTCCCACGCCCTCTTCCCCTACGGCCTTCTGCCCTGCTGCCAACGCCTCCAGACGGGCCACTTTCACTCCAGTCCTTTTGGCCAGAGCCTGCAGACGCTCTAGAGTCGGGTTGCCCTGAAGAAGCTCCAGCACGTCCAGCGCCTCTCCACCAAGGTTGCCATTCCTCCTGTCATCCACCAGCTCACTCAGGGATGTGCTCTTCAGCTCTTTCTCCAGAGTGGAGGTCTGCGTGCTAACAGCTGGTTCAGGGGAGGTGTTGCCCCCCTCAGGAGACAGACCAAAACTTAGCAATACCTCACTGAGCTCCTGGATGAATTCGGTCTTGTTGGGGAACTGAGGGAAGTCTTCAGGCAGCTCGATGAAGTGGTTGTCGATGTCAACAAAACACAGGTTTGCCTGAGGAGAGAAAGGATCAGTGCAAATTAACATTTACGCTTCAAGCCACACATCTAAATCTGCAAAGATAGGAGTTCAAGATTTGCTGTACAACACTTTTGTTTTATTAAATGTCACCAGGCTGATTTTGTGTAATTACGCTTCAACCTCTAGTATAATGCAACAAACAATAATGCTGTGATGAAGCAAATTTGTTTGTGTGTGTGTGTGTGTGTGTGTGTGTGTGTGTGTATGTGTGTGTCTGTCTGTGTCTGTGTAGTGTTGAGTGTTTTTAAATGCTTTGAAGTAAATGTAACTTTAT
>JAFVLL020018022.1:34178-74393 GCA_021397915.2 Tor tambroides | reverse complement strand
TTTGCATAGGCGGCTGACGTTTGACTGCGTCTGCATTCTATTGCCCATATAAGGAAGAGAAAATTACGCGGGAAACGTGGGCGGGTCCGGTTGCTAGGGCAGCAGCCAGTGCGCTGCGATCCCGGTGGGCGGAGTTACGCTCTACTACTACGAGGACAGCAGATGTCTGAACAAACGCAGCACATCCTTCTCGCTCCGCGGCCGTCAGCCATGAGCACATGTCGCCAGCTCGGTGCTCGGTACTTTCAACACGAAAATAGTTCGAGAGAGCTGTTTTTGCCGGCTCTGCAGAAGAAATGAAATAGGCTGAAAGAGCTAAACGACATTAGATCTTATAAATGTAACATTTTTAACCAAAATTTATATTTTACGTTTATTTCCTTCAAACAATCATATTTATAGGGAAAACTGGGAAAGGTAAATTTAGTTTAGTTTATAGCTCCGTGTTTTTTCCTCAAACTTTGCTGCAATATTCCTATATTTGTTTGCTACAGATTAGTTTTAGAAAATTAGGCTACATTATTGTCAAATTAGCTATTAGTGCTTTTGTTTCACCACTGTATTGGATCATGGGATATATAGAACATTTTAAAAACTGTGCATGAGTTTATTGTGGTAATAAAGTTAAATTTTATTTCAACTTCCCATTTAATCAAATCTTTTTGTCTGAAATAACTGAAATCACTACCCTAATTTCATTTTGCAGATACTATTTGTTATATTACATATTTTAAAAAAGGTAAAGATAGTAACACTACAGCAAATTAAATGCACAGTACACTCATTTGACATTCATTTGCAATCACAAATCAAATTATGACATGTAATTTTACTTTCTTACCTTTTTGTCCTGTAAATGCTTTATATTTTTACACAGGATTACAGCTTCTTCTGTCATTTTAGGAGCTTGGTTCTTATACACTCCTCAAGTTAAAAAGGTACAAAATCTCAAAAGGTACTAATACAGTATGTACCATTTAGGTACTAAGACTGTAGGTAATATGTAGCCTACTTTTAAGGATTTTAAGGTACTAATCTGCACTAATATGCATATTTATAGGTAAACAAGGTACAAAATTGTACTTTTTAAAAAAGGTACTGCCCCAGTGACAGATTTTGTACCTTTTTTTTATGTATGAATGAACAAGCTAATTTGTAACTGGTAAAACTTTCATATCGCAACACTCCCCAGTCTCCCCTCAGGTTTCTACTATAAAAACACTTATGAGACAGTGCAGAACATTTGTTTCACAGATGCCATCAGCATGTCCCTAAACTAAAAATAATGTTCCATGAAGAATGACTCTTCATAGAGGAATGTTCTGTAGGACCTGAGTGCTGTCCTGGAATAACATGCATGCTTACTGTGTTGAAACAACGTCCCGTCTGCACACACCGTTCACAAGATGACAAGATGTTCAGAGAGGACACAGATATGGATGAACAGAGCCATTTTAATGAGTTGCTTCACAAATACAAACATTATGGAGGAACCCATTCAATTTTTCGACAGGGAGCTTTTTATAATATGATCGATGTTTAGAAGTTTTCATACAGGGGAAAAAACAGAAGGAATGAGGCAAGATCTAGAAGAGGAACAAATTCATTTACAGCAACAGTACTTCTCCGAGATCTAAAACATGTGGCATGCATCAGCACCGCAAACGAAAGAGACAGTTCCTGCGGCTTCCTCATCCCTCCAGCGAGAGGATTCTCTGGGATTTCAGCAACTTTTGGGGCCTAAAATAAAGTTGACTTTTACACAAGATGGATGTACCATACTATACAAAGCCTGAAAGTAGATTTACTAAAATAAATAAATAAATGATACAGTGTCAGCTTACTGCATAAATCACCCAAAGATTGCGTCAGTCCAAAATCAACCAGTGTCACAAAAGCATCATTCGAAAATAAATACATACAAATGATCCGAGTCATTATAAAAAAGAAAAATAAAATACACAGGTTGACGTGCTACACAACTCTTAGATTAAACGCTGAGAGTCTTAAAAACCAAAACTTAATTAACATTAAGAGATTCTAAGCTGTTATTCATCCTATAACATTTGTAATTTATATGTAATTACTACTTGATTTCTCTCAGCAGGGATTCCGGATTAAAACTGAACAAACATAAAAGGTGATTTAAGGACAATACTTATTCATTTCTAAGCAATGTGCAGTAATCAAACATGGATTTACAAAGTAATTGCTGCATTTAGACCTTCAATTAGTGGTAAATACTAGGGTTTACACTTTATATTTAAAGCACCCCACAACTGTGATAATTAATATTTGAGAGATTTTAACTGTGACTAAGTATAAGAGCAAAAAAACGATCTGAAACAGGCTTGTTATTGCTTTACGATGATTTCCAGTGTTTCTTTCTTAAAAATAAAAAATTCAAACATGACACTGAAGGATCTAAGAATGAAGTTAATACTCATTAAAATAAACGTATCTTCCCAAATGTTAAGCCACACACGCACATTACTATCACACATATAAACATATCTTGTAACATACAACGATTCACATCTTGTTGGAATGTCCTTTTTCTCTGAAAATTCATTTGACAGGCTTTTAACCAGGAGAATGTTTCAAATTAACATCTTCAATTTTAGACTATCCAATATGAAGAATCGTTCTTCCAAACTAACAGCCAATCAGAAGACCGATAGCATCGGTTTAAACACCCAGACATAAAATTCAAGTCATTATAAACACTTCATGTCTATAATAATTTTCCCAGTCAAATAATGGTTATTGAATGTGTTGGACATGTAATCTGTCAGTACTAAGGCTTCTCTGTATCTTGACATACTTTGCAAAAAACAGTGCTTTCTAAAGACGGCACATGATCTGAAGCAGAAACGCTAGCGGATTCGACTCGCAGACAGATGTGCGCGGAAATGACCACAGGTTTGAAAGCAAAATCCACAGGAAAAAAAGTTTGTCTTCTCAAAAAAATCCATCAACGCTTTCAATTAGAAAGAGCACAACTCCAAATACTGCTACAAAACACACTTCTGAGTTCATTTCTTTGGGGGATCAGTCGTGTTGAGAGATGCTTCGATAAGTCATCAGTCCTTCCCTGGTCAGCGAATGCACAAGGCAGAGCACTTGTAGAGCCGCTTTGGCCCTGAGGGTGGCAGCAGAGAGGGGGCGCAGTCTGAATTTGACCTCGGCATGTGGAGTTACAGCTCAACGCTTTTAGTTAGAGAGCTCTCCAGTGTGATAGGGAAGTCACGGAGCGTTTCCAGAACTGCGACGAGAGAGCTGACGGTGAGTTTGTCTCGCAGTAACGCGTTCTCCTCATACATGCGCGTGATGACGGGGCATTCGGCCAGTAGAGGGAGCCACTGCGGCAACAGTCGGTCTCTGTGAGAGTGGGATACACATGCAGACAACTGTAAATACATTTTGTTTATTAAAAAACTAAATTAGTTTGCTTTAAGGAGCATGTGGGTGTCCTTACCTTGCCCCGAGACAAACTAGCAGCTGGAACTTGCCATCTTTGCCAATGTTGCGTGGCATATTGTTAATGGCGTTGACGTATCG
The DNA here is from genome assembly GCA_021397915.2 of Tor tambroides. Lineage (NCBI taxonomy): Eukaryota > Metazoa > Chordata > Actinopteri > Cypriniformes > Cyprinidae > Tor > Tor tambroides. The sequence continues at coordinate 70,832 of JAFVLL020018022.1, read as the reverse complement.
ACAGAAAGATTCACAATTCAGACCTAGAGGCTCTGGTGTTTCTTGCAGGTCTCCAATCTGATCTGCATTCTCCATAAATGCTACTGTTCTCTCTGTACAACACACAGACATAGGAACGCCATTGTATTATATTGTATTATATATAAGCAGCATATTTTATACATTTTAAGCAGCATAACAATATAATAGAAATAACTGTTTTGTATCACATACAATACTAAATGTTTAAAAAGGTCTCCATTTTAAAGTACTGTTGGAGGACAAAAGTGTTAATTAATTGTTATAAATAGTTTACTTCAAACATTAAAATATTTTATTCACAAATGTCTTTAATGAAGATAAAGCCCTACATAATGAGGCCTTAAAATTATGAAGTTATTTAAAGTTATTTTACACCCACATAAATGTATATAAATATAAACTGCTAAAAAGTGATAGTAAAGACTTGTATTGTTAGGAAAGATTTTGATTTTAAATAAATGCTGCTCTTTTAATTCATCAAAGAATCCTTAAAAAAAAAAAAAAAAAAAAAAAAAAAAAAAAAAAAGTATGATAGGTTCCAAAAAAACATAATGCAGCACAACTGTTTCCAACATTCAAATCAAAATATTAGAATGATTTCTAAAGTATCGTGTGACAGGACTGCAGTAATTGACTGATGAAAATTCTGCTTTGCATCTCAAAAATAAATTATATTTTAAAGTATATTAAAATAGAAAACTGTTATTTTTATTTGCAATATTTCACAATATTTTTCAAAATATATTTTTGATCAAATAAATGCAGCATTGAGGAGCATAAGAAACAATGCTTACTGATCCTCAAGTTTTTTTTTTTTTTTTTTTTTTTCAACAACACACACATATATACATACATATATGTGACCCTGGACCACAAAACCAGTCATAAGGGTCAATTTATCAAAATTGAGATTTATACACCATCTGAAAGCTGAATAAATAAGCTTTCCATTGATGTATGGTTTGTTAGGATAGGGCAATATTTGGCTGAGATACAACTATTTGAAAATCTGGAATCTGAGTATGCAAAAAAGTCAAAATACTGAGAAAATTGCCTTTAAAGTTGTCCAAATGAAGTTCTTAGCAATGCATATTACTAATCAAAAATTAAGTTATATTATATTTACAGTAGGAAATTTACAAAATATCTTCATGGAACATGATCTTTACTTAATATCCTAATGATTTTTGGCATAAAAGAAAAATAGATAATTTTGACCCATACAATGTGTTTTTGGCTATTGCTACAAATACACCCCAGCGACTTGGTTTTGTGGTCCAGGGTCACATATTATATATACACATATATATATATATATATATATATATATATATATATATATATATATATATATATATATATATATATATATATATATATTATTTTTTTTTTTTTTCAAATATAGTGTTTTAAGTTTTTTAAGTTTTAAGTTTTGAACCACAGATATTAACACAAACACGATAAATTAACTAGATCTATATGAGTTTTTCTTTTTCTCTTCTACTGTCACAGGGAAACATTTAATAAGCTAAGCTTACCATAGAAGTCCCACACAAAAACATTTTTCTGAAAGATTCGAGCTGAGCGGAATCCATGATGGAAGAACTGCTCCAGTGCCCACACAAGACCACCTTCTCCACACAGCAGGACCGTAAGACTGCCCCTCTGAAAGCACAGACAAACCTTTAGATTAAAAAAGGTTACAAGGACAACAAAAATGATAATAATCATGCATGGGCATATCATACCTCTTTTTCTGGTTTGTGGAAATGCTTTATAATATTGTTGACTGCTTCACCGATGGATTCCTGTATCTGTACAGTTGTTGGCTCTGTAGAGAGAAGGATTGCATTTAACAAATATTAAAAAGACCTAAAGAAATGAATATTAATTAACATCAATTATAATTTAAAATAGTTTTGAATGTATATTCACAATAGATAAAGACAATCATATCCAGTAGCCTAATAAAAGCTGATTTATATACAAGGAGAGTACTATGTACTTCATTTCCGTAAATCCCATCATCAGACACTTTTGTTTAAAAAAGAAATTAATTGTGGCTGACTACTAATAGAGCATTTCTACAATGTCACTGATAAACAATGTTATGTATGCAATGCCACATTTTAACCACTAGGTGTCAGTGTAAGTCCAAGATGACCACCAGCACAACAAATCAAATGACTGAGCACCTTTGTTTAAGTTTAAGCTGAACTTACTGTTTCCACGTCCTGTAAGTGATGTGATGCTGATTCGTCGGATCTGGGATGGAGATCGCTGAAGGGGTGGGGTCTTAGACCCTCTTCCTCCGTCGTCATCATTGCATGGAACTACAAATTCACCAATCAGAACTCGCTCAAGACTGCCATCATCCACACCCTTCCCCAACCACCTGCCGCACGGGAACCTGGAAAGGAAAACGAGTAAATAACAAGAAAACCATAAAAGGAGCAAGATGAATGGCAAGAGGCTAAAGTAGGCCGTACTTGTACATGTGGCCAGTGATCTCACTGCGGACCATGACACAATCCACCAGCCACTTGGCAAGCAAGCCAGAATTATCATGACCCAGCTGCACTGTTGTCAGCTTCCCGAGGTTCTGACACTGTGAGACACACATACAGAACAGATAAAGGCAACCATGTCAGAGGCATTGAGAGGCTCTCTGAGAATAACTGAACAACCCATGTGAGGGCTGAGCAGAGGAAGGACATCAAGATAGAGAACGTGTACAATGCACTATGGCTGGTTTAGACCATAGTAAACCCACAGCTCTAAAAACATTGAGAATTTGACTAAACGCAAGTGTACAAACAGGGTCCAAAATTAACACTCTGTAAGTTCCAAATGAGAGTTAAAAACTAGCTTTAGCAAGTAAATACAAAGTAAATGTACAAAATTTGGGATGTAAAAATCACAAGATTTAAAGCTAAACCAACAACCCAAAGGAGAAGAAGAGGAGATCTCTCTATGTAGAGAAGTAGATAAAATGGAGAGATGGATAAATGGAGAGAGAGGGAGGAATAAAATGCAGGGATGTGCACCTAACCTTGAAGGCGATGGAGATGTGCGTGTGAGGCCTAAAGGCAGACTGCGAGAGGACACAGAATGAGTTAGAACATGATGGGTGATTGACAGAAAGACAAATGGCAGTGATTGGTTGTATGAGGTGGGATGTAAGAATAATATCTCCTTCCTCACAGTTATAGATGCATAAATAAAGAGGTTTTGATCACTAATGCATGAATCACTATTTCAGTTTGGGGAAAAAAGAAATAATCTGGACATCAAGAGAATCATTTCAATAGTGAGGGAATGCAAAATATTTCGAAAGGCCAAAGCAAAGTAAATTTCACAACAGTCGTTGTGTGAATCTCATTTTTTCCACTCAAAAAAAAAAAAAAAAGAGAAAGAAATTATATTTTGCTTACAGAAAATTCGCATTTTATGACTGACTATTTAGAATATTCTGCAAAAATGTCATTTAATCATTCTAATAATAATGTTAATTTAATATGTACAGAGATTGTTTATATTCCTCAATTCTTATTATCTTACTGCAAAATTTAAATAAAAATTATTTAGATTGTCAACAATTTATACTTTATGGTAGTATTTGTTCTATTGCCTCCTTTTTAAATTTGTATTGCCAATTGAAATAAAAGTCACAGTATTACAGTACGATGTATTTATTCCATTAAACTTTAAGGTGAAATGTGACATTTTTATCATGAGATTTCTCTCTATTGTTGTTGTTTTTCGATATTTTGTTCAGCTATATTATTATTAATAGTCATTTCCATAAATAGTTTCGATCTAACAGATGTTCAAAAGACCTGCAAGCACACTCAGTTCTGCAGATAGCAGGATGGATGATTGTTTCGGTCCCACAGGAAACCAAACTGTGCCACACTCAAAATAAAGTGCTGTATCAGTTTCAGGCCAGAACAGCTGAAGCGTGATGTCACGGCACTCACATCAAACGTCATTTCCAGAACGTTCTTCGTGATCTGCAGGATGCCGGAGTCTCCCAGCTCGCCGGACACACACAGCCAGGGGTTGGACGTGGTCATTGCGTTACTAAGCTTCTTGATGGGAATGATAACGGCCCTGTATGGAATCACTTAGGATGCAAAAAAAATAAAGAATAAAAATTGCAACTAAACACAGCATTATACAAAAAGACAGAAAAATGAATTCATAATGAGTTCAAAAGATATTCTAAGTTGCGATGCGACATTCTGTTGTGCAGCATAAATATGAATTTTTCATGCCTTGGTCACGCACCATCAAATCTATATCAAGTGCCAGATATGCTGGATGAATACAGAAGCTGTTCCCTGCTGTTTTGTATGAGTGTTTGCACCAAATATGTAACCAAATAATCAAGATTTGGAGGAACAAATGTAAAAAATTTAATATACATCAACTAAATAGATACAGTCCTGATTTGCATATCTGTACATCTGTGTGTGTCTCTCTTTCTGTGGGACGTACTTATGGTGGTGAAGACGCTGGTAAAGCAGAAGTAGTCCACAGCATTCAGGCTCAGGAGATGAAAGAGAAACTGCTCTTTTTCCTCTTCGCAGCGCAAGAAGGCGTAACGCTTGTACAGCTTCCTGTGGGAACATCGCATATTTAATAACTGGTGCACTTACTTGAAACGGGTCAGCATGCGTGTGCTTGTCTGCGTCACTCACAAATTCTTGCGACGAGCATGTTTTTTGGTGTGTATGTGGGAGTCTGAAAGCCAGGTGTGTGCGAGTGTAGATGAGAGCATGGATGTGTGTTAAGTATTGTACGTACTTGGTTAAGGCCTGGTTAGACAGCAGCTGTTTGAGATGCTGGGAAAGTAGTTTTTTCTCCAGAGACAGACGGATCCAGGCACGTGCTCGACCTACATCGGTTTTAATCTCTCCCATGCTCTGGATGTGTCTGAGAAGTCGAAAGAGAAAGGATGATGAAGAAAGACAGAGAATCAAAAGCAATAATGTAATTCACTGTATGTGGGTTGAAGAGGCTGCAAGCAATGCAAATCAATCACTTTTTTAAAACCATTATCATCAGCTGAATTATACATCCAAAACAAAGTAATACGCACTACGGTACACAACATTTAACTGTCCTCAGGCAATAAACACACCTCATATCCTGTATGACGGATACACGTAATGCAGGAAGACCGACACTGGACTCTGGCTTCCGTTTTTCCTGGCCATTAGACACTGCGGAGCAAGAAACAAACAGTTTTAGCACTTAGAGCAGTTTTAGAAGAAAGAAAATCGCAATTTTAAATCTCTTCTTGTAGCATGTAGAAGTGTTAGGCCTGAAACGTAGTCTAGACATACTGTACAGGAACACAAATCCTTTTAACTATGCAAACTGAATGCCAAAATGCAATTTAAAACTCAATTCAAGTGGAATTTGAAATGACTAGTTATGAACATGAAAAATTTGCTTATATGTCCCTTTCAGTATTTCTATGAGAAGCACTAAGCAATTTAAAGTTAGCTAAACATGTTTACAACTTAATTAGGTCTTGAACTTCCCCAAAACAATGAAAAACAAGCTTTAGGTCATTGTTTTTGCGTACAAGTATATGTACACTTCAATTTGATGCAGTAATGTTAAATGTTAGCAATAACACTTGCAATCAGTATCAAGCATACAAAGCATGACAAGTACTTTATCAAATCCTACTTTAATCACTTTTTGATATATTTCCATATGACAAATATATCACAAACAAGGTTTTGCATTTTGTTTTCACATAATTGAGTTCAGCTAACTGTGCTAGAGGCGCCAAATGATCATTTATGTTATGCGAGATGAACCTCAACTAAATGCAGCCCTACAGAAACTAACACCCCTGAAAGTCATTCTTTATATTTGCACAGTTACATGAGTAGAGTTGTTTCTCGTCTTGTGAACTCATGTATTTTACCTGGAGACTCTGACAGCTGTTCGTTTTTCTCTTCTCTCGTCTGGTAGTGCAATAAATGAGACCACAGTGCAGACTTTCCCTATAAACCAGGATAACAGCACACAGTGATTCCCAGTGTTATCTTGTATGTGTTAAATTGTGAAACAGATTTCCAATTGTTTGTGTCTCACCTGTTTGACCTGTAGGCCGTGGCTCCATATTCTCTCCAGTAGGTCACACAGACTGGCTATGAGTGTGTTCTCCTCCAGGCCGGTGATGTTCGCCTCTCCATGTCCCAGTTCAACAGCCTCTCTGCCCATTTTCTCCACCAACATACGCTTAGTCTGAACATCCATTGATAAACAACATTAAAAACAACATACCAGACATTTCAATCTTGATTGAGTCTAAGGTCTTTAATGCAGCAGACAAATGGGTCAGACTAGTAATTATGCTTGTAATCAGAACCCGGTTCCCCACACTTCTTGACCAATGCATTTCTATGACTTTTACATGACCTGTCCAGTGGTTCATGAGCAGATTTCCATTTGTATTGTACGTTAAGAATCAAGCTTTTAAATTAATAAAGGCATGTGATAAGTTTACAACTGTCTCCAGTGAGACTCTCAACAGACTGACTGATGTTATGAAGAGTGACTTGAATTAAATTCTACTCTACAAAATAATCATGTCTATCCGATGAACTATTTTAAAGCACAGAAATAATTTAATATTAAATATAATTTCATATTAATAATGTCTTTGCCCTAAAATATTCTGCTGAGAGTCAATGAGTAAGTAAATGAATAAATAAATAAATAAATAAATCTCCAATATCAGCTTATAACCAACATTCTTAATTTCCAGGTATTTCATGGGAGTGGGAACCTTGTTAAAATACACGCGCACACACACACACACACACACATACATCCATCTGTGCATGTTAAACTCATCCTGACCTTCATTTTGCATTCTTTCAGTAAACCCTCCACAAACTTCCAGTTGGTCTGAGCGATGACCGCAGGGGACAGGTCTGATAGTTTGGGTTGTCTCAGGTTCTTCCCCAGGTTACGTGCCTCCTGCATGTACTTCTACACAAAGAGATCAGGACACAGACATTTAAAAGAGCAAAGTCATTTAAAAAGGTTTAATATACCTTGCTTTCTTTACAGAAAAACAAGATCAATTGGGCTACAACAGGGGGTTGATTATAAAGCAGAGGATTTTATTCTTTGTTGTGGGGTTTATGATTGCTGAGTGACTGGGTCGATAAGCGCTCACTACTCAAACTCCGGCGTGTGGGAACATTCAGGGGCAGGATTGTGTGCAGCAGAGTTCAAAGGTCACTGTGTGTCTGAGGGGAAGGGCTTTGAGGACTTCTGTCATCTGGGAGGAGTTTGTTAAGGGCATGTTAGGAATGTTTTAAGTCGGTCATATAATGGCAGGCCTCCACATACCAGACAGCAGGCCGAGAAGGACTTTTTAGGCGGTTTAATAGGTGGGGGTGGCGCCTTATCCCACTCCCAGAAAGCCATAGAATTCTGCAGGAGCAAACACCCCTCCACCTGCCGTGAGGTGGTACGGCCCACACAGCATACAAATGCACAAAGAAACAATGAAGAAACAATAGAAAAGGAAAGAAAAAAGCAGCATGCACATGAATGCAAGAAAAGACAAGCAAGAAGACACTTGAAAAAACAAAACAAAACACAAGCTCAGAAGTAAAAGAAAATGGAGACAAATGAAGAAATGGGAACAGGCAAATTCACTAAAAGCCCAAGAGGCCTTTGCATTAAGCATGATTCATCAAGAGCCATTTACAAGTCAAATTTCATGAAAATCACTTACAGCCCTGAAGACCATTCATGTGATTCAGACATCAAGAGTCTGTGATTTATGGAGAATCACTGTTCATTATCATAATTATAAGTAATAGCTCACTGAAAAACGATGTAAATTTCTTGACGTGTTTATGACATAGCAACATTTAGTTCCTGTAAAAATCATTCTTTTGAAAATCAATCAGCCAATTTGTTTTACAAAACTGGTCTGGATTATTAATTCAGAGATTCGCTTGCAATGCTTGTTGGTTATTTATCAGTAAATGACAACTTACACAGTATATGGGTTATTTTAGTTTTGTTATTTTAGAATTATTTATGTACCATAATCATTTTTTTAAATTATCTTTCATTTTCAGATTTCATTTTAATTTTAATTTTTAGAAATTCTGTTATGTGTTTTTGTCAATGTTATTAATTTATAAATAGAAACAATATTTATTTATTTATCTTATATTTTTATTTCGGGTTTAGTAATTTTAGTTGCTTTGGCAACTAACTAAAAAAATAAATGCGTTTATTTTAAGCTTAATTTTCTCATCCAATATTTCTATTTTTTTTCAATTACTGAAAACATTTTGTAATCGTTTTGATTTTAGTTAACAATAACAATGGAAAAGAGCGACAGTTATAGTTTTTAAAACAACTTCTTTTGTGTTCCATGGAAGAAAGTAAGTCTTACAGGTTTGGAACATGAAGGTGAGTAAAAGACAGAATTATCATTTTTGGATAAACCACTCTTTATTTACTTTGGGATTCTGCCAACAATCAGATTTATCTACCATCTGACAAATAAGACCCTAGGAAGGCACCAGTATAAAAGAGATGGAGTAAGTAAAAAGACTCAAGATGGAAGGAATTACATAAAAAGTCTGTGCTAATCAAAGGCTGCACACAGAACAAGACGAAAAGAAAAAAAAGCAAGGAGGAGAAAGGCTGAAGAGGAAGAAAGCTGCAGTCTTACCTCTTTGAGGTCGTTGTCCAGCACAAGATGGTCATTCTGCTGTCTGTGACGGTCCACTCTGCGCTGAGTCGAACATGTGCGGTTAGACCACCTGATCAAAGAGAGTTTCCATTATTAGATTATTCCACACACACACATTGATACAAGCTTTAAAGAGTTTGTCTTAGTGGGTTTTTTTTGCCACAAAGTAAATTAAAAGACAGCTAAATAAATAACAATAAAACATTTTTTGGGTTATTGAAGTGTGACTAAAAACAGATGGATTGCAGCATCTGTTTTAATTTAAAACAGAGCTTTAAAACTAATATTGACCCATGCCCCACACTGAATGGTCAATCTCTCATTACGGTGTCATGTGCCATAAAGAGGACTAACTTGTTGTTGGTGGGCCCCGAGGCGAGCACATCAGCCTGTAGTTTAGGGAAGAAGCCCTGCTGGTATTTTCCTTGGCCAATCTTCATATCCAGAAGGTGAGGATGGATGGCTGTGTGGTCGATCTTTCTCAGCCTTTGCTCTATGGCCTGAGCTGGAGAGTAGAAACACAGCTCGAGTGAGAGGGGTTAGGCATTGTGTCGTGACCGCTTGAGCCTTGAGTCTTCAAAAGAAATCACTTCAGAATATTCACTAATAATAAGCTGTAAACTTGAGGCTAGACTTCCACAACAGTAAAATAAAAGTATTTGAAAATAAACTAATTTATGAGCAACTCTGCTCTTAATTAGATACACTTTGTATGGGTTCATACCTTGTTTTCATACCAACATACTCAATTACTGCCTAGCATTTTAATCATGCAACTAATATAGCAATCAATGTTATGACTTCCATAGAGCATTTTGTTTTTGAAAATGCTGGGCTTCTTTTATAGGGCATCTGTCGGCAGCTTGCCATTTCAGAAGCACATTTTTTAAGCCAGAACAGCAGCATCCATCTTCCAACAGTGACCTTCAGTGTGACAAGAGGTTATTGACCTAACAATGGTACTGAGGGCTTAGCGCACAGACACGCACTCAACAATATTCAGCGCACATACACACACACACACACACACACACAGGCTTCCCAAGATGGCACAATACAGCGCCAGGCGCCCGTTCTTTTCTTTTCAGCATTTGGCAGCCTTTCAAAAGCGCTCCATTCATATGACTCATTTGAGGACATATTCTTCAGTTCTTTCATTCTGTGCTCCTCTCCTCATTTTTCAACCACTTCTGCCGTCTCTCTTTCTCCCCCCGTCTCCTCGGCCCCTCAGCCGCCCTCTTGAACTGTCACTCTCTATAATCATCTGGGCACATACGCAGCAGCTATTTTTTTTCTACAGGCTTCATTAAAATTGAAATACACAATTTGTAGTGACAGAGCAATGACTGGGGAATAACCATCGGTTCAGAAAAAGAATGATGAAAGGTGCTCTGCTGAGGATGTGATTGCACAAAAATCAGTAAGGCATAAAATGAGAAGACATTTTCAATGCAGCAAAACACAATGATTTCCAAATCTGTTTATAGAGACAAAGAACACTGAACACAGTATAAACAACCCAACAGTAAAATCATTTCAAAGACCTCAAAATTAAATCAAGATGAAATAGCATTCCACTCCTTTTTACTTGTGTAATGTGACACAACTGTACAAAAGTTTGGGGATTTTATTTAAGAAACTAACAGTTTTATTTTAGCAAGGGTGCATTAAACTGACCAAAAGTGACAGAAAGGATATTTATAATGTTACGAAAGATTTCGGTTTCCAAAAAATGCTATTCTTACCCGACTCTTTGAGGAAAGTGCATTTCTGGTAAACTGATGAGCGCAAGTTGGGTGCGCGAACATTGTAGAGACGGGCCTTCTCGATGCGTCCGTCAAACACTCGAAGGAGGGGTTCTTTCTCCTCCCACTGAGACATGATCTTGTTGTCGATGAAGGTGGCAAACATTTGTGTTTCGATGAAATGGGACAGGAAGGGCAAGTACGGTTCCGGCTGGTCGGAAAGGAATGAGGCCTGAAGAGAAATCAAATGAAAGAACTTAAATGGATGTACCATCTGACCAATACAAACGTGCCTAACTAGGCTAAGTTAAGAGTGTGTCTAATTAGTTTTGCAAATAAGTGTGTAGAATGCAAGTCGTCACCTTGTCAAAGTTGTGCATTTGCTCTCTATTGGTCAGCCAGGACTCCAAATCTGGTGAGTTCTGAATCACAAACGACTCATAGTCTGCAAACATTGTCGCAAAGCGTGCAGCGAACACCTCCCTCAGCTGCACGTTCAGTTTAGCGTTCCTCAGCTCCTCTTCCTCGGCAGGAGACCTTCCTCCAACGCCCTCCTCTCCAACGGTCTTCTGCCCCGCTGCCAATGCCTCCAGACGGGCCACTTTCACCCCAGTCCTTTTGGCCAGAGCCTGCAGACGCTCCAGAGTCGGGTTGCCCTGAAGAAGTTCCAGCACGTCCAGCGCCTCTCCGCCGAGGTTGCCATTCTTTCTGTCATCCACCAACTCACTCAGGGACGTGGTCTTCAGCTCCTTCTCCAGCATGGAGGTCTGCGTGCTGACAGCTGGAACAGGGGAGGAGTTGCACCCCTCAGGAGACAGACCAAAGCTTAGCAATACCTCACTGAGTTCCTGGATGAATTCGGTCTTGTTGGGGAACTGAGGGAAGTCTTCAGGCAGCTCGATGCAGTGGTTGTCGATATCAACAAAACACAGGTTCGCCTGAGGAGAGAAAGGAGCCGTGCAAATTAACATTTATGCCTCAAGCCACACATCTAATTCTGCAATTGTAAGAGTTTATGTTTTGCTGTACAACACTTCTATTATTTGTTATTAAATGTCACTAGGCTGATTTTTCTGTAATTACACTTCAACCTGTACTATAATACATACAACAATAAACAATAATGCTGTGAACAAAGGAAATTTGTTTGTGTGAAATTCAGACACTTTGACCTGACCATGTTTTGCTTAAGTGTTTTTTCTTTAATTGCTAATGCAAACTTTTCCCACCACAGACTGAACAAAATTAAGCATTGCTTGGTAATTGGTCGACCTAAATTGGTATTATCTAATTGTGTATTTAAATTTAACAGCTGACAGCTATTCATCCCAATTCATTACATACCTTTCTGTCAAAGTTATCTGACATTATCAAGATGAATTTGTTCTGACACAGTTTAACTCGGAGTTCGTCATATTTTATTACTATTTTCTAAAATATAGCGAATAAACTGTGATAATGTGAGAAATGTTGAAGGTGTCTGAATAAATTTTGGTTTGACTATTTATAATTATTTTTTTTGGTCAAATGAATATTATATATGAATGAATAATATAATATAATATAATATAATATATACAAGTAATTTAAGACCCAAAAATGAGGTTTAAAAAAAAAAAAAAAAAAAAAAAAAAAAAAAAAGGAATCCACAATAATAGCCTGGCAATATAACCACTACATTAACATGAAGATTACATTATAAGCCAACTTCATTGTGATGTGCCAAACAAAGAAATGTCCAAAACACAAATGCATGCTGGGAAATTACAGTATTCAAACACACACATACTGACCCAAGTTGCAACAGAAATCATCAGTTGTACTGACCTAATAACCAAAGCCAACATCTGGAATTAGGTTAAATCAATCCAGTGGATCATTAGAAATCTCACTGTGTGACACATTGCTGTTCAGTCACGTGCAATGCAGCTCATGCAGTCAAAATGCCCTCAAGTGAGTGTGTGTGAGAGTGACCTTGTTGCTGTAAAAATAAATCAGTCAAGCAGAACTATCCGTTCTGTCAGGCCACAATGCTGACAGCCTGTCAGAAACCAGCATTCAGGCCAGTATGCATGTGTTTGACCTAGCTAAATAAAAACACTACATCTTTTTTCCTATTAAAAAATGGAAGTTGCTTTAGGTTCGTCTTCATTTCATATGAGTGCACATAATTTGAAATGTGTGCCAGATTTCTTTATATGTACTTTTTATGTCTCTTTTTACACATACATGTTTGCGCACATGTAGGTTTGTGTTGTACTGTAAATATGCATCTAAGACTCATTGCATACTAATACTGTTCCCGATCAGAAGAATCCGGTTCTAAAATGGGTAAAGACAGTGGACAGGAGGTGAAGCATAATAATTTAACTGAATGTCAACTGTGAGCCATCCTCAGAGTGCTGTTACACAAGGACATATCAGAAAACCTCAAGTGGTTTTCAAGAAAGGACAAGGAAACGGTCGTGAGGAGAGCAGCATTTTAGCAGAATCCAGCCTCAAGAGATGACTACGGAAATGGCAATCCCAAAATGCCCTGCAACAAGGTCAGTGAAAAAAAAAAGATGGTGGATGAGGCAAAATGTAAATAATTAATAATAATTTTATTGCATTTATTATATTTCTCAATGTTTGTGTGCTGTGCATTTTAATGAGTTTTATTAGAGTATTATTTCTAGATGTTCTACACTACTGTTCAAAAGTTAGGATTTTTTTTTTAAGAAAGAAATTAAAACTTTTATTCAGCATGGATGCATTAAATTGATCAAAAGTGACAGTAAAGACATTCATAATGTTAAAAAGTTTCAATTTCAAATAAATGATGTTCATTTGAACGTTCTAATCAGTGAATCCTGAAAATATCACAGTATATTAAGCAGTAGAACTGTTTTCAATATTGATAAAAACAAATGTTTCTTGAGCAGCAAATCAACCTATTAGAATGATTTCTGAAAGATCATGTGACACTGAAAACTGGAGTAATGGTAAAGCTGAATTTTCAGCAGCCATCACAGGAATAGACCACATTCTAAAATATATTAAAATAGAAAACAATTACTTTAAATTTTCTTAAAGTGCCCCTATTATGCCTTTTCGAATATTACCTTTCATGCAGTGTGTCATGTGGCAGTATGTGAACAAACTCTCTGTAAAGTTGTGAAGCCGAAAGTGCATGATATGTAAAGTTATTGTCTATCAAAAAAAAAAAAAAAAAAAAAAAAAAAAAAAAAAAGAGTCGGCTCGCAATCGCCTAAAGTCGTTAGGAATTCAAATCTTATTCTGTTACGGCTGTAAGTCACGAAGTAACACATTTGCATAATGTCCGCCCATGGCTGTCATTCGTGCTGTATGCGGTAGACCAATCACAAAGGACTGCGCCATCTGACCAATCACAGCAGCGAGGGCTCACGGAAAGGCGGGGTTTAGAGAGACAAACTGCTTCGCACGAGTCGTTTAGGAATCATTTAGAAATGAGGTAAAATTAAAGCTATTTTTTGAGAAAACTAAACTGTTTTTTTGACCTTGGATGCATGTAAACCTGTTTTAGGAGACTCATAAAACAATATTAGCAACCTTAAAAATGGCATAATAGGGGCACTTTAATACAGTGATTAACAATATTTGTGTTTTTAACTGTAACAAATCAACTTGATCAAATAAATGCAGCCTTGGTGAACATAAGAGAATTTTTTTAAAAATATTTCAGAATCCCAAACTTTTAAACATTAGTTTATATAAGGAAACAGCAAACAGAAACACAAAAGTGATTCAGTAAAATGGAAAACCATGTTGCTTTCCTAAAATGAGCCATCTCCTCTCTTGTTCCCCTTTGTTCTCGCTCTCGATGTCATTAGTCTTTTTTTCTGGGTTAGAGTGACTTCAAAGAGAATGCATAGCAGGGAATCTGGATGTCGAGTTACGGAAAATGGGATTTAGGGACGAGGATATGGGGAAGCCTTGCAGCATCCAGACGGACAAACCATGAATAATTAACCTCTGCTAAGAATTCTGATACAGCACGACACAAAGAAACGAAGGCTCTACAGCTAATGATACACGTCAAACATGGAAGCAATGTATTCCCTCCAAGAAATAAGAGAGAAACAAGGACTGAAAAAGAAGAGCCTCATTCTGGTTAGGCTATTTTCAGCAAAGGCCTCTGGTGCTTTTTAAAGGCATTGAGGGCGTTCTAATAAGCAGATCACCCATCGTCACCAGCCAATCCTGCTCAAAAATTATAAAGCCTCTTAAAAAAACAGCCCACTTGATGGATGCATCCACATCCCAGGGATTTTTAAGTGGCTGTGGTGAGAAAAAGTGTGTGAATGTGCAGGTTTGTGCAGGTTACCTCTTGAGGCAGCTCTAGTTTGGAGCGGTCCGTGCCCTCTTTAGACTGCAGGCCCATGAGATACGGCACAGGGGCGTCCAGGAAGTGCAGAAGAGAAGCGGGAAGGATGGGCACATACACATGCTGCCACTGGAACGGGAACAGCAACGTTGTGATTCCCTCTGCAACCACCATGAGCCTCTGGTAATCTAGATGTACACAGACAAAAGAAAAAGAAAAATGTTATCATAATGTCTTTTCTTTTTGTAATGTCTATTTGAAGCTGTCTCAAAAATTTCTCAGACAAATTTGATGTGTGATTAATTTGTGATTTAGTAGATTAATCACAACACTCTGTAATTAATACATTAATTGCTTTACAACCCTAGTATATTGTTTTTTTTGTCGATATAAAAGTTAATAATCTATTTGTTTTTCCCTACTATACTATATATGCATAACATCAGTGAAGATCGTAACCATGAATTATGTTGAAATTCCTAAAACTGGCTAGCAAATCGGTTTTATTGAACCATCAAAGTCATTTTTTCTACTTGCCTTTGGCACTTGATGATGGTTCAGTTTGGACCCAAGTTATGTTAGATGAAAAGCAACTTATCACATAATACTCTATGGAGGACTTATTAAAACAGGGCAATGTTATTATTAACAGATGTTTCTCATAAAAATCCCATCATTTGTTTATATGGAGAACAGTCAGAGGAATTCATTAGCATGTGTACCAGCTTGTGCTTGCTGAAAAGCATATGTGCTGCAGCAGGGTAATGTAATATTCATTAGGCTCCTCCACATTCACTCAGTCTCCACATCAAAGGCCTTGGAAAGATGCACTTGCCAGCATCAGAACTCAAATTTAAATGCTTAAATAAGAGATTAACTGATCTGCATACAGTGAAGACTTGAGTCAAACACAAACAGCCTGTAAGCTTGATATAAAAGGTAGAGCTTGCCAATTGGTCAATACAATTAAAACTGAATTAGGCTAATTAAACCACACAATTATCGTAGCATTAGAAACAGACACAGAAAGTCAATCTATTGTTTGGAAACGGCATTACTGTAATAAACAAATACATCTATATTTATTTCTAAACATATTTTGTATTTATCTTATGAAATAATAGTAAAAAAAAAATACAATGAAATAAAGATAACAAAAATAAACCAAATAAAACAAAAACAAAACCAATATGCACCAAACAAAAGCAAACAAAACCAAATGAAAGCAAATGAATATGAACAAAACAAATGGAAGCAAACGAAACCAGACACAACCAAACAAAACCAAGCCAAACGAAAACAAACAAAGCCGAACAAAACAAATGAAAGAAACTGAAAGCAAAAAAAGACATACAAAACCAAACTAATACGAACAAACCAAACAAAACCAAACAGAACGAAAGCAAACAAAGCAAGACCAAAAACATATGAAAGCAAAGCCAAATAAAAGCAAACAAAGCCAACTTGGCCAAGCGAAACCAAACTAAACCAAATGAAACAAGTAGAACACACAAAACAACATTGAACAGTCAAAAGCAAACAAAAAGAAAGACCAAACAAGTATTAACAAAACAAACGAAAGCAAAAACACAAAACAAAACCACACGAAAGCAAGCACAAGTGGATAAATCTGGACTAGGCAGGTGCAAACAAAGACGACCAAACAAAACAAAAAACAAACCATGCATTTCCTAAGCTAAAATCGTATGTTTCTTACCTTGTGAGTAGAGGAGGATCTGCATCTCAAGTAGGACACAAGTAAAAATCTGCACCAGATTTTCCACTCCCAATAACTGGAAGACCTCACTCAGTGGGAAATCAGCCAACGGCAGCTCCCCGACACCAGGCCTCTGGCACAAGACAGGTTCATACACTCCGTGGAACTTTAAAGAGCGTCCAGGCGGCGGCAAAGGTACTTCATAGAGGATGTTGTAGATGTAGCTTTCCAAAGCAAGTGGGGGTGGCTGACGGGAGATGACAGCACGGTGCACCTGGGACAGGAAGCGTTTACAGGGGTGCATGAAGGGCATGGGCGTGATTAGACACATAGCTTTGGACACGTACAGAGTGTCGCGAACAGAATCGTAGCCTTCGCCGGAGCAGCCACAGCTCCTGTGGCCCCCTTGTGAGGAGGAAGTTGAGGATGGAGACTCAACTTCATCCAGGCTGCTGGCTAAAGAGTCCATACTAGAGGAGGATGAGGAGGATGAGGAAGAGGATGACGACGAAGGGCAGTTATGGGCAGACGCATTATGCTCTGCTTGGTGCATCTGGTGTAGCGTCTGCATGGCAGAGCAGATCTGAGGGCTGGTCACCTCCTCGTAGAAGGTGTGAACGAAACCATAAGTGCGAGATCCGTCTTCTCTTGTGATGAGGAAAGAGTGGAACTGTGGGGTACGACTGTCACGCTGTGTTCGGAATGACAGACCTTTGGGCATGCAGAGCTGAAGAGAAAGAGAGAGAAAATGATTTATTGCTTCAGTAACTACACATTTCGTAATGTTGCCTTTATTGTGCATTTTTATATATGCAGGGCTTCTACTGTTTACATTTCCAGCAACATCAAAAATCTAAGTCAACCTTAGCACTCCACTGAGAAAAAAAAATTATTATACGTGATGAAGATGAAGATGCTGTAGTCAGAAGAAAGACAGCCAAGCACATTATTGAACTTAGATGATGGATTTTCCTCTTACTCTGCATTACTTTAATGGATGTAAAGCGAGAGATGGCACCTGTTAAAACTTGGCTGGTCAATATGTTAAAGACATGCAGTTCATTCCTCAAGATTTTATACATATGTAGATGGGGGAAATGTTTCATTCGCCCTCTATATCATATGTGGCAATATGATTTTAACTCCAAAGTGCATTTGACGTGACTAAACTGGACGACTTAATAGTAAGTTACGCAGGTAATGGAATGCATCGTTGATCTTTAACTTTTATTTTGACATCTGCTTTATAAATAGACACATGCAAAGATTCAAAGACGCACACGCACAACAGATATATGCAAAATATGTAAGAGCACAGCCTATTTCAATCGGATTTACTGAGCAAAGTGTCTGCATGCCTGAAACTTGCATTTTTTGAAATTACAGGGGATCAATTCACTTCATTCATTTGTTACTACAGAAAAGCTTATAACCACAAAATATTGTGTTGATAAATAGGTTTACAGTACATTTTCAGCATGTTTTCTGCACTACACTAGGCAAAAATTGGACGCTTTTGCACCTACTCTTCTGCTTCGCTCTTATTTACGCAGCACCATGCTGCACGCACATGCAGTGTGAATATTGTAACTTGTTAACAAGTAATCAAATAAAGTGTCATTCAAATGCCATCTGAAATAGGCAAGAACTGAAACGATGGAGAAAAGGAGGGAGAGAGAGAGAGAAAGGACAGAGAACAAAAGAGTGCAGGAGTGAAAAGGAGATTAGCCAAGAGTGGAATTGAAAAATGAAAGTATTCACTAGGGGAATTTTATCCAGACCTTGGAGGACTGAGAACTGAAATGGAGTTCTGTGATTGCAAGCTGTCTTTCAATCACTTTTAATATATGTGTGTGTGTGTGTGTGTGTGTGTGTGTGTGTGTGTGTGTGTGTGTGTGTGTGCGTGCGCGCACGTATATAGTTTTACATGCGAACCTCTGCAGATAAGAGACTGGCCTTGAAAAATGACTCAACAGGAACGTCATTACGGTTTTTTTCCCCTCAAATGATGTGATGGCACCATGACTGGCAGCACTGAACACTTCAGGTGTTCCTTTTACAGAGCGAGAACATGCACAATGAGCCGTTTCCATGCCGACGTAAGCAGAGAGCCTGGGTTGAATAATTGATGCTGGTGTCACTACTGCCAAGCTTCCGTTTACGTTTGCCGATGGAAAAAATGACCTTGCAGCACAGGAACAATAGGTCAGAGGTTTTCGTTACCTCTGCATGCTCTGTGATGGTAACACAAGCCCTTCAGCTGATCATTGCATGCAACCACAGAGTGAGTGAGAGTTTGTGTGTACACGTTATGACACTCCAAATCAATGCAGATACAGATCTTTCTTATGACTAATGTGAGAAATAGTGAGATTGTGTGTGGGAACCTTTATTTGAAACAGAAAACAAACAAGTTTAGATGAGTTGGATATGATAAATTTGCCATAAAAATTCACCCAAGTCATCAAGCCTCAGCATGCTCTGAAAGGCACATGTCCCAGACGTATTTCAAACAAAACATAATAAAACAAAAACAAAAGCGCAAAATTACAAAAAACAAAAAAAAAAAAAAAAAAACAAGAATAATGAAATATAAAATAAAATAAACAAAAAAAATGTAAAACAATAAGAATGAAAGAAAACAAAACCACAGAACAAAAGAATGAAACAAAACACAACCAAAAACAAAACTCTAAAACAAAAAGAAACAACAAAACCACATCACAACAACACAACAAACACACAAAATAAGAATAAAAAAATAAAAAAAATAAAAATAATACAAAACAATAGAATGATACAAAACAAAAGAATGAAACAAAACAACCAAAAACAAAGCTCTAAAACACACAAACAAAAAGGATTATATAAAACAAGCACAAAATTTAATTATACAAAATAAAAGAATGATATAAACCATTAAAAACATTCAAATCACTGCTGGAGGTAATAAATCAAAGGCATAAACCAAAGAGGTAAAAGTGTCAAGTACTGAAGTCACTTACCATGTTGACAGCATCCTGGTCAAATGGGTTGCACTCGATGTTCTCTGGGTAGTGGGCAAGCACTTTGGATTTGAAGGTCCTTTTGAGGGGGCTCTGATCAAAGTTTTCCCCTGCAGAGAGGAATGGAATAAGTATTAAGGAGAGTAGAGGATTGGAAACATCTTTTAAAATATTCATAAGCTTTAGAATGCAAAAGCTATGGTACGAGTGTGTCTGAATTCTTATACATGGTTGTAAATAAGAGGAGGTTTATCATGTGCCTTAGCTACACTGCATTTAACTGATAAAAGTTTCATGGTTTCGCCACTAAACTGCAAGGTTTTTTGAGAGGATGCTACTGTATAGAGATCCACGTAAACAAGTTACATCTGCTTAATTGTGCTGAGCTGTAAGGCGTTTACTTGAATGTGTATTTCAACATACAGTTAAATACATCTGGCACAATACTCTAACACACATTTCACACCTTCTTTTGATAGTTTAATAACTTGCTGAAACAAACATTGCTGTGACATGTTTACTACAACTCTCTCAGGTACGTTGGACAGAGTAATCCACTTGTATTTACCATGTAAATGTGACCCAGATACGACACCTGTCTCTGAGGGGATAGTGTTGGTCTGAGCAGGATTCCTCACCGTCTAATCTCAACACTAACATACATACACCCACATCTGGGTTTGTTCAGCATTCATTTTCCCACTCATATACCCCAAAATAAGAATGTGATAATTGATTAATGATATTTTGATAAATAAATTTCCGTTGAACCTTATTTTACAGTACTTACAGTGTACATACAGTGTACTTACCTAAGAAAGTACTGGTAATATAAGGTAACTACATGGGGTTGGGTTAGGTTTAGGGGTAGGTTCAGGGTTAGTACCTAGTTATTACCTAGTTATTGTAATTACTATAAAAGATACATAGTATGTACATGAGGAACAGGACTTTAAAATAAAGCGCTACCATTTCTATCATGACAACTCCGAAGATTTTAGCATGGTAATGGATATGACTATGTTAATGTATTTGGTCTTGGTGGAATAGATCTGCTACGCTGCTGAATTGCTGCTGCTGTTGGTTATTGCTGTTGTTGTAGATTATTGCTGCTGCTGCAAAGCAAGTACAGAAACTTGCTACTGCCAATACGG
Source organism: Tor tambroides (assembly GCA_021397915.2). Lineage (NCBI taxonomy): Eukaryota > Metazoa > Chordata > Actinopteri > Cypriniformes > Cyprinidae > Tor > Tor tambroides. The sequence goes on along the minus strand of JAFVLL020018022.1, from coordinate 50,087 downwards.
TGCTGTGAGTGTTAAGACATGCTGCTGCACAAATAGCATATAAAATAACCCGTAGCACATCTATACAGGTGGAGCTGGGGAAGGTGGAGGGTTTCAGAGGAACTCTAAAAGCGTGCTGCAAACTGCTCTAGTGAATGCTAACCAGCCATTTAAAATGTAAAGCAGCAAGCTCATTGGCTGCATATGCAACATGAACCAATCAGCTTGAGCCAAGTAGTTTAACGCTGTGAATATCATCAGTTTGCGTTAACGACCCATCAGCCTGCGCCATCTAGAGTTTCATGACAGAACTTTGCATAAATAAATGAACAAACAAATAAACATTTCAGTAAAAACAATAATAACTAATATTGAGAACAGTCTATTATAATATAAATGTTACTAATAAATATTTTTAATATATGCACAATATGTTTAGGATATCAAATTTATTTTAAGATTTATTTTAGTGAATCATAAGCAGAAAATTTGATTTATAGTTAGCTGTTTTGCTTTAATACTGAATATTATTTATATTTCAGTTTTATACTTTGGTTATTGCTTTCAAGAGTTACTGTTATTATGATATGCGCACTTCAATTTGCAGATTTTTTGAATGACAACACTGGGTAAAAATGTGGAATATCCAATTAAATTATAAAATGATTGATTGATTGATTATCAAAATAGTATAAATGGGATTTTCAGACTTTATTGACATTTGAACCTATATCTTTCATGTGAGCACCAACGCTTGACGTGTGTAGAGTCGGCACACAATGACGGTCTAAAAACAACAGGGAGGCACTGTGCCGCTTCTACCATCATGAACGCAACAGTTTCATGAGAAACAGTTGCTTTTCTGGCTTACTGCATGTTACTGTGTCTCAAACATGCCAACACATGCAGCCCATGGTGTTAGATGAAAACAGCATAGCTTTGACAGCAAAACACAAGCGGGAACACAGATTGGAAAAGCGCCATGAATGTCACAACAGTGCAGATTACAGGAGCAGACAGTGTGTCATGCAGGATTTGGATCTGATCTTAAAACGCACAGATTTAAATCAAATGAATGTGAAGCAAACAAGATAGAGCGTGCAGTTAGCATAAAAAGATAAACGAGACAACTAACTGATGATACAGGCGTTACAAGTACAATCTTGATGAGATGAAAACAGCACTCAGGCACTCAGAATGAGGCAAGGTAATCAGGATTGAGTCTAATTAACAACCTAGCTCATGTTTTGTCATTTATGAAGATTATTTACAGCGTGAGTCTGTGCTGTGGGGTGACCTAGCAGTGATTTGGCAGGAGAGACTGTGTGACAGCCCTGGGCATTAACTAACAGGAAGGGACAGGGAGGAGGAGAAATCTACTAAAGCCCTTTATAACAGAGAGAGTCTGAGGCCACAGGCATACACGTGAGAAAGAGAGAGACTGATGCAAACACCCCATGAAGCGATAGCAGGAACAGCAGGAGAACAGCAGAAAAACAAGACAGGGAGGGAGAAAGACAGGCAGTGTTGCAAGAGAAGAGGAACTGATTTAAAATAACGAGCTGAGGCAAATGACCCACATTTAACTATGATGCATATCGCAAACCGAGAGAGAGAACGAGAGGAAAATGGGAGGAAGCAGTGAGGACCGAAAGCTAAATGACAACAATGACCCCGTTTACACTTGGTATTCAGTCTTGGCTCATTCTGATATGTAGCAATGTTTAATCAATCCTTGATGGATATAATGAAGTCCAGTACATTTTTCCAAACTGAACGGCCCATTTCTTTCGGAAATACATCAAATTACAGAAGCAAAATGGGTTGCAATTAACATTAATGTGTTTTTAATATGTCCAATCAAGTCAAGTGCTAGTCAAAAACACATCCACGTTACATTTGTATATAAAGGTAAATATTAATCTGTTCTGATGCAGCCCGGATAGCTAAATGATAAATTAAATGAAGGCTTTAAAATGGTTAGAAGCAGCTTCAAAACAAAATAACTACTCAATCCGAAAAAGTGCATATATTTATTTGCACAGATCTGCAGCAACTTTAAAATAGTGGATATTAAATTTATTTATTTTATTTACACATTTGACTGATAAATGTGAAAAATAATATTAAACATTGATACTATGATATTAAAATTCTATAAGCTTTAACCATTAAAATTCAAATATTCATATATTACATTTTTATATTTATTCTAAATGATTAAAAACTAAAATTAAATACTATGATTTAGTCAATTTAACATTGAATAAATAAATATTATAAATAATAATAATGATAGCAACATTCTAATATATTAAAATAAAATACTTTTTAAAAATTACATATCTAAATCAAGTATTTATACATTTAATCAAGCAGTATTACAAAAACATTAAATCTATAAAATTGAAATTCCAGTCTTTAAATAATTAAAATACTCATTGTGATTTAGATTCACTTGCGGTTTTATAAATATTAAAATGTACAGCATGAAATGTGGATATTAATTTTGAGATTTTGTGATTACTTAAATATTTGGGAGAAGTGCTTGGTTGTTGGTGATTGTTTTCATTTTTTTGTGCTTTATGCACTGATGCAGCAAGCGACCTATTTATTCAAAATCAGAAACCCTCTGCTCAAAGTCTTTATACAAGTAGACACAGGGGATACATTTGGAAAGCATGTTAATACCAGGTTTAAACAGCAATCTGTCTTGCCTGACTGCTTGGGATCGGATCATTTGAGGTGGATCTTAATACCAGGTGTAATCAAGGGCAAAAGAACGAAGGATGGGAAATAAAAACGGAGAAATTTAGGGAAGCTTGAGGAGGTTAATGATGACGTTTACCTGCTGCCACGGCCTCTGGGTCCCTGCCCTGACGATCGGCCTCTAGCCATTGGTACAAAGCTGAGATGGCAAACACACAAACAGACAAACAAAAAGCAAAAACGTCAAACCAAACACAGAAATGGAGAAGCAAACAAAATGGATGCGTGACTGAATTCAAAGTGCAATGGCTTTGCAGACACAGACAGCGTATGTGTTATTTTGCAGGCTGAGCAGTGATGGAGGTGAAGTGAGACATGTTTCACAGCCTCTGCTTTGGTGAGCACTGAGCAGCTTGACTGTAGGCCGTAATCTCTGTTGGGATGGAGACATCACGTTGTGCATGACCAGCAAAAGCTCGCAGAATATCTTAATGGTGGGTGTTAAAGGAACACGACGAGGTGGTTAAGAAATATCTAGATGTGCAACCCACACACATACACACATTCAAATACAGACTTCTACGCCTGGCTGGAAAGACCTCTTCAGTTTGGCCTCAAATAGTTTGGATCATCAAAACTGGATGGGTGTTCTACCCATTTTTACAAAACAAAACAAAACCAAAAAACACAAAACAAAACAAAAAACAAAACTCATGGTTCAGACTGAGCCACATTTTTCAAATACACAAAGTGTTAACAAAAACAAACAAAAAAACATGAAAAAAACAAAACATTTTTCACTTAATAGAAATAAAAATACAAAAACTTAAACTGGGAAAAGTACACACACAAAACTACAAAATTGGCTAAAATAAAATAACGGTCAGAAAATTATTTTAGTTTCACTTGTAACAAAAAACATAATAAAAATAAAAAATTATTTAAATGGGAAGAACTGAGAATACATTAAGGATGACGTACTACTGTAATTTATATGGTTTAAAATATATTATTGTATAATACAGTAATGAGGATCTTCACTGAGAATACAGGTAATGAACAAAAAATAAAAATACAAACTAACCAAATATACTTCAAATGTTGTACGCAATATTAAAATGCTAATATTACAAAAATAAATAAATATACAAATAAAATAAATAAAATATATATATATATATATAAATTATTTTAATTATTTATTTATTTTTACATTACAGAGAGCCAGACGTGTTGTTCTTGAGATTCACCCACACAGGAAGCGACTGCAGTGTTATGAACGGTATTTACAGGATGACTCAGCCGGTGTTTTATGAACAAACGTCACTGCTGACTGAATGTGAATCAAGCACTCTTTGAACTCACTTAAGATCATAACTACCTCTGCAATCTGTTAAATCCAGCACCTGCCATACTCTTCCTCGCTTAATTAACCCATAATCACACATTTTCAAAGATGCTGAATGTTAAATACAAGTCTGCTACCTCTAAGTCCCAGAAAAAGGACTACAACGTGTTTTTTGTACAACTGCATTCTCTACAGTACCTTCGAGAACCAATACACTAATCATTAAGTTTCATACTGGCGTATGTATATACATACAATCAAAATCATCAGGTAGCACTGCAGCATTTTTTTCCAAGTGTCCATAAAAGCAGAACTTTTTTTGCATTAACACCTGGCAGCAGTGGAAGGGAGTATTGGATTTGTGATATTGAGCTTCAAAGACCAAAATCACTGGCCTCGCTCTGAGCACCATTCATTTTAAAAGTGCTGATGGAAGACAAGAGAAAGAGCAAGGGACGGCACACAATGTCTCCTGCAGAGCCTTTGTCCATCCTCAACAGCGTTACGTAACTGAGCTCTAGCTATGCGTGTGTGTGTGTGTGTGTGTGTGTGTGTGTGTGTGTGTGTGTGTGTGTGTGAGAGAGAGAGAGAGAGAGAGAGAGAGAGAGTGTGTGTGTGTGTTTCAAGTGCTGAGCGGGCACATTGTGAGCACGAAACATTGGGGTCCTTTTCCTTCTCGCAGGGTTTGGCAGTGAGCACAGCTCCAGTGTCAGGCTCATAACACATCTACTAAAGCTGTAATCCACAACAAGTCCCAGCCCGTCAAAACCTCACTGTTTTATCTTACTGCACCATAAGCAAGAAAACAATTCACTTTCATGGTTTGGCACTGAAATTTCATGGGACAAATAGCTTGAATTTGCTTGATAAGAGTTACTTTGAAAGCAAGTGAAGGGATGGAATAAGTAGCAAAAGTCTTTCATCTTTAAAATATTTAATGAGACGGTTCCAGTGCTTTATTAAGAAAAGAGCCTTGTAATGTAAGGAACATGCTAAACTCAATCGTATCATATCAGCCAGTTACAGACATTCAGGTCAAAGTTCAGAGAGAATCTGTGTTTACATCCACTTGAAAAGTTAAATTTCAAAGTCTGACTAAAATCCTATCAGTGTTTTTTGTGAAATCTGACTAACAGACCTAAATAACGTGATCTCAGCTGCGCATGCAGACGATTTAGAAACAACAATGCTACTGTGTACTTACAGTCTTGCATACTAAACTTTTAATGCAGAGTGTATGGGATGACAAAACTTATATTCAAACGTTTAAACCGTATAAAGTTAAACAAATAAGCTACCAAATGAACCTTCATATTTAAGAGTATAGATACAAATCTGAGCTAAAGAAGCATATGAATCACACTGAAATCAAACAGTCACATGGTGTTTGATAAATCTTATCTGAGGACACAGGTCACCGATGAGCTGGAACTTAGTCAATGAACAAAGTCAACAACATGACCAGTTCATGGTCTCTGCACACACACAAACATAGTCAAGACCGAGCAGATTCAATTGTGTAACCTTTTTGATCTGTTTGAGACCCTAGATATGCATATCGGCCCATCTAATGTTTGCAATGATACCTTTGTGGTTGAGAAACTCAAAGCAACCAGAGACATTACATATCCAGACCTGCATCCATCTGACTGTTATTAAAGTAAAACATTTATATATTAAAAAAAGCTTTTACTTTGAAAGCTGTATGCTATCCAGACCACAGACACAAAAACATACATTCATATGATGAATGTTTCTGAATGGCCTTACCTCAGTTGTAATCTATTAGGATGAGGGCCACGCAGAGTGGTAAAGATGTTATGTAAGTGGATTTTGCGCCCGTGACATAACTCAGAAAGTTATGACAAATATTGCCCATTCGGCACTATGCCACCAGCTTCTGTGCAGAGCTTTAAACAGCTCTCGTCTAGAGCAATGATACTTATGACAGATATCTGCCCAAAGCAGACAAACTGCCCCCTAGATGCCTTTAAAAGTGCTTGACTGACATAACGATCCCATATATGCACTATATGGCTGAACGTATATGGACACCACATTGAAATTAACACATTTGGACTCCAGTCACTTCTATGAGAACAAGCATCTTAATGATGCACCATGCAGTCTTTGGACCCACTTTTTTAACATATGCTAACATTTAAATAAATCATTTGATACTCTGCACTTACTGTGTACATACAAGTTTTCAGAGGCAACTAATATAAAGTGGGACTCAAACTCTTAATACAGATTTGTGCTTACAGATTTTCCAACACAAAAATCTGGTGTGGAAAACTGGCCTGCACAAACCTGTATGGACTTGAAAGCCTTTTGAACACATCTGAGGTGAACTGACAACAGGCCATTACCCAACATTAGTGCATCGCTGATGCTCTTGTGTGTTGCTGAACATTTCATTTTAATGCCATAGCTAAAATGTCATAGCATTAATCCCTCTTTTGCTGCCATAACAGTTTCCAATCTTCTAGGAAGGCTTTCTACTAGATGTTGAAACATGGAGGCAGGGATTTGCTACCGTTCAGACACAACATCATCAGTAATGTAAGGCACTGATGTTGTGTGATTGGTTCGGGTTTATTTTGGCTTTATTCTACGCTACACTTTGTAAATAATTTTTTTATGGGCCTTTCTTTGTATACAGGGGCATTGTTGTGACAGAAAATACTTTTAAAATGTTGCAAAAAGAGTTGAAAAATAAATGAAAAAAAAAAATCTAAACAAAAAACTAATGTAAAACAAATCAAAACCAAATAACAAACAACAAACAAATCGAAACAAAACAAGACCAAATAACAAACAAAATGAAAAAAAAAAAAAAAAAAAAAAAAAAAAAAAAAAAAAAAAAAACTAAAATAAATAAATAAAAAAGTAAAGAATGTCAATGCATCAAAAATATTGTAAATTTCACCACTAAAAATACTTAAAACATGTTTTATATATTTCAGTTTTTACATATTCACAGTGCAATTAAACTACAGGTACAAGTTGTGAAAATGTGAATCTCATGTTTGTGATACAGTATTACACAGTATTGAACTTTACTTGAAATTAAGAGGAAGGCAGATTACACTAGTTGTACTGAGTCTCTGAGCAGATTAGGCTAACAGGCTTACAGACCCCCTCCCACCATCTCTGATCTTCATAAGCAGTCTAAAAAGTACTGGGGAGAGTAAAAGCATGACTTTGAACTACTTTACCTGTGTTTCAAAATAATGCGGGTTAAGGGTTGTAGATTAACATTAGAAACTGAAAAAGTAGGAATATAAAGATTATGAAACATTGGGTCACACTTTATTTTAAGGTCCAACTCTCAATATTAACAAACCATTAACTATGACTTTTGCCTCAAACTCCTAATTTGCTGCTTATTAATAGTTAGTAAGCTAGATGTTAAGTTTAGGTATTGGGTAGGATTAGGGATGTAGAATTTGGTCATGCAGATTCAGAATATGTGCTTTATAAATACTAAGTATTTAGAAGTACAGCCAATATGATAATAACAGCCATGCTAATAAGCAACTAGTTAATAGTTTGAATTGGTCCCTATACTAAAGTGTTACCAAGCATTGAATTTAAATACCCTAAGGGTGGACAAAGAATGAAAATAGGAACGGAAGAGGAAAGGTTCAGCAACACAACACTCGCATTCGACCTGTTTTCCCCCAATTCAGGCTTGTTCAAGGAAAAATTCAATGGGAAGCTAGGGAGGTGTTGCGACATTAGCATAGCCATTGTCCCCATGTCCACGCTGGTGCTCACAGACAGATGGTCTAGGAACCAGTGCTCTTTATGGCTGTCCACTACTGCCTTGTGTCTCTGCCTGCAGTCACAATACGAGCTGGCCAGCTTCATTAAGAAACAATGAACGGAGACACGTCATGCGGCCACAATGTAACAATGTACCACTTGACGTCCAGGTTTTGTAAGTTTCGTCTAGGCTGAAGTATTAGAAGCTTTTTTTTATGAGACCTTGATCCTCACCAGCTTCAGCAGGTATGTTTGAAGTTTTGTATCATTACAAAATGAAAATGACCCCCTGTGTCACCAGAGCTGACATTAATGTGATGGAGAACAAACAAATATCAATATATCAGAAACATATATAAAGAGGTTATTGACCAATATTAGAGATTTTATATTTCAGTATTGATGGATATTGGCTATAAATTCAATTCAATTAAAAATAAAACAGGAAATCTTTAGGAAATGTCACAAATCACAATGAATCAAATTTTCATACATATAAATTACAATGTTTTGATACTGATTTTAGTTAGTTACACAAACTATCAGACTTTTAGGCTTATATCAGTGCATGATTTAATATTTTATTTCAAATTTAAACAAAAATCTTATAAAACCATTTGAAATGCAGGCAAAACTGCAGAACGTTAACTGCTACTAGGGATTTCAGAAGTACAAGTAGTTTGGTATTGTGTTCCGCTCTGAATCCATGTATTTAGTTTTTGTATGACTCACGTCACTGCCTAGACAACAAACCACTAACGGCAGACACACTGCTGGCTGGGTAAAATGTACCTCTCAGCATCTTGTTTGCTGTACTTGTTACAAGGGACTTGTTTAGGGACCACTATAAAGTTAAATGGAGACGATACAGTTTCAAAAAGCACCACTCCAAATCAAGGGGACCAAACACCGGCGATTCACTGTTAATGACCGTTCATGGTGTCAAATCCTCAGTAAATGAAGGTAATTCAAAATACAAATCCCCTCTTTAGGTAGAGGTGTGAACAATGGAGACAGGCTAGTACATCAAAGATTGAAATATCTTCTTCTGCCAAAGCAGGAAAACCCATTTTATTGATGCACGGCAGATCAAGTGAGACACAAGACGAGATAAAGGCCTGTAGGTGCGGCACATTTTGTAGGGAACTGAAATCATGATAAAAGTGCAGATCACCAGAGCATAAAGATGTGTGCCTGTACACAACTTTGATTCAAATTTTGTGTTTCATGTTTTCATTTCCTTTGGTTATTATTGTTCACAATATGACAAATACAGAGGGACTGCCTGCAAAGCAACTTCTTTGACATGTAGCAATCCTCTTTTTAGAAAGTCAAACACAACAGGCCTATTTATAGTCTTTATTTTTATTCCACCCAGAGGACATGACACCCTTAGGTCTAGAATATGTGCCTAGAAAGTGTTTGACAAGCCCTCCAAGAAACTAAAAACATCCAGAGTTGAACAAGGACTGACTAATTAGAATGAGTCTGAAAAATAAACAGAAACGAAAGATAAACAGAGAAAAAAAGACATGAGAGACGGCCAGTACTGCAGCTTGTTTTCCCCAAATCACTCATGGAAGTCATTTTGAGGAAGTTTACAATAAAACAGTTGCATTGTGAGATATGAAGTTAAATTGTGAAATAAAGTCATAAACAATAAGAAATAAAGTCACATTGTAATATGCAAAGATACACTGTGAAAAAGTCACTTGGAGATATAAAGTTGCAATTACAAGAAATAAAGTCACCATGCACAATTAGGAGAAACAAAGCTGCATTTTGAGCTATAAAAAATTGCAATTACAAGAAATAAACTCACCATCAGGAGAAACAAAGTTGCACTGCAAGATATAAATTCGCATTTACTAGAAATAAAGTCGCTATATGTGTGATATAAAGCCACATTGTGAGATACAGTTACAACTACAAGAAACAAAGCTGCCTTAAAAACTGCAGTTACAAGAGACAAAGTTGCATTGTGAGATATAAAATTGTAATTAAAAAATATAAAGTTGCCATTACAAGAAATAGTCACCCAGAACAATTAGGAGAAAAAAAGATGCATTGCAACATAAGGTCACAATCACAAGGAATAAAGTCACATTCTGAAATACAGTCAACTACAAGAAACAAAGCCACCTTGTGAGATAAAAAGTTGCATTACAAGAGACAAATTTGCCTTGTGAGATAAAATTGTAATTACAAATTATAAAGTTGCAATTACAAGAAATAGTCACCCAGCACAATTAGGAGAAACAAAGTTGCATTGCAACATAAGGTCACAATTACAAGAAAAAGTCAACTTGCGTGACAAAGTCACATTGTGAGACAAAGTCTCAACTACAAGAAAAAAAGTTGCCTTGTGAGTCACACTGTGAGAAAGACATAAATACAAGAAACAAAGTCACCTTTCATGACAAAGTCACATTGTGAAAAAGTCACGAGTGCAAAAAACAGTCACCTTTTTAGACAAATTTGCAATTACGAGAAATAAGTCACTGTGAGATATAAAGGTGCAACTAAAAGAAACAAAGTTGCCTTACGAGATGAAAAGTGGCAGTTACGAGATAGAAAGCTATACTGCGAAAAAATGACTTTGCTAGATTGTTGCATTTGCGAGATATAAAAGTTACATTGTGAGATATAAAGTTGCAACTATGAGAAACCAAACTACTTGCACTGCAAGATATAAAGATGCAATAACATTCTTTAAAAATTGTGAGGTGGAAACAGTCTACTACAATTTGGCTTCACAGAGGATGACAAACTGACTCGAAAAATGGCAACTGTAGTAATCAGAGCAGACCACAACCACATCATTAACAAGACTCTTCCATCAAGGAAAGAAGGCATGGCAACTCAAAATGACACCAATCGAGGGGCCACAGTGCATTTGTGTAATGAAAGATCACTTCAGTTAACCTTGACACAGTCAAAACAGCCTCTTAAATAAAAACAAGAAACAGATTGCACACAAACAGTCCAGTGAAAGGGCGACCAGCAGTGATGATTATGCGGAAAAGCCCAGGGAAGGGGGAGATCGGTCGTATGAGTGCAGGGCTCCTCTGGGATTGGACGGCAGCACATTCAGTCATGCAGAAACACGCTGAGGTATCCAGCAGGAAATGTGTGTTTTGAACAATGGAAGCGAGGAAACAGGGCCAAAAATATATCAGGAAAACAATCTCTCGCTCTTTCCATCTTCAAGTGGTTTGACTTACAAATGAGCCTTCTCATCTTCTCACAGGAGGTGCAACCGAAGCTAACCTTTAGAAACTAGGCCACCAGAGAACACAGGTGCTATGGGGTGGGGCGAGGGGGCTTTCAAAACACTCGATATTGATCAAACAAGAACAGTCAGATAATCTTCAACAAAGGTTATGTTGTACATGGATCTCACATGAAGCATCTCACAATGCTACACACAGTGTGACTTCACATGGCTTATCTGAGCAACGGGGAGCTGATAAAATCCAAGCCCTGATGACACTGGACACACACAGTGGTAAATTAATCAAGCTCAAACTGTTTAATCGTGATGAGCTTTATCTGGGGAACCAGACCAATCTCACAGCGAAAAAAATCGGATCCGCTGAAAGAGAAAAGGCTTTTTTCTCTGTACAAACATTACAAACCAGATTTTTAGATATTCTTGAGTGGTCCTGCTATGATGTTAAGATGCTTTGACAAGGCTATGTGGTTGCTTAATGCTGCCAAGTCTCTAGATATGCCTCAATTCAGTGCTAAAACTATCAGAAATAATTATCTTTAGGGGAAATAAGATGAAATAAAATACAACATAAATATTAGACGAAACACTTAAGTGAAAATTGTTTTGTTTACAAAGTTTATGTAAAATTAGTCAAACTAAAACTGAAATAAAATTAAAGCTATGTAGAAATATAGACAACTAATAAAAATTACAAAATCACCACCCCCTCCCCAAAATGAAAAATATATAAATAAATGAATATTAAAAAAAAAAAAAAAAAAAAAAAAAAAAAAAAAAAAAAAATTATTTTACAAACTTTTATAAACCTAAAATGATTTCAGATTTTGCAGCTGTGGATACAGTTTAACTATCCCAGGACGGACATGCCTTTAATCGCAAAGGCTTATTTTATTGATTTTTACAAGTAGAACTAAACTTCTCTCTAAAAATCTGTGTTGAAAGCAAAAATAGAAGCTCTAAGCAGGTTCATCATGATGTGATCCCACACGGCCCGCTCTGCACACTCTCGGTTTAAAGCAACACATCTAATCCACGGGAGCATCACGCACATGCAGCTTAGCTCTTCACACAGTTCACCAGCAGTCTGTTAAACTGTGCCAGGCCTTAAAAAGGTAGAGCAATCAGCACATCTGTTAAAACAAGGCCAGACAAAGATTGGAGAAAAACAAGGTAAGAGCACACAGACTGGCTACTGGGATTACAAGTAGCAGTTGCTTTTGGAAGCCGTGTTTTCTCTGACAACTACACTTGCACTCTTGGCAAAAAACTGTTGTGCTTTCAAAACAGGTTACAAGAAATGTGCATATCGCATACGAGACAAATAGTACAAACACAAGGCTCCCTGTGCCAAAAACTCACCGCACAAGGTATATAATATCAGACACAAGTCAAGCAGATCAAGTCATTTGAGAGTCATCTGTTGATACCAATCACAGTATGAGTGATTGAAATCAAAATGATCAGTAGTGACAGACACGTGCGCTGCCCAGCACTGATTGATTGCTCAATGCAAGTCACTTTGAACCACAGTATTTTGTGATATCTTTTAAAACCTTTCAAGTTCAATAACCTTTAAGATGCATGTTTCTGATAAGACAAATATGATAACATCAATCAAACCAACCAACCATCATCTCTCAAAAACACAAGTTTAAATAGGGTGTAAATACATTTAAAATATATATAAAATTTATATAAGAAAAAAAACATAATTGCTTCTTTCTTCCCATTTTTTGACATCTTGAGTCCCCAAAACTGTCTGATTTAGCTTTCTCCCCTCAATGACCTCTCAGTTCATCCATGTAAACCACTATTAGATGTTCCCCCAGGATGCCAACAATACAATTAAGCCCATTAAAACAGATAACATCAGATACCAGGCCAGGATTTGACACCACGAGACAACCAAAAATATTCAGACAATCAATACGAGAATAATGATGATTGTTTTTATTTAAACGTTGAATTGATCCAATCCCTCGTCTAACAGAGAACATTGGGTGATTGGGAACATAATTGATTCTTTTCTTAATTTAGGCAATGAGGTATTAAATTGATTTATCTATAATCAATCAATATCATCTATCCATCTCTCTATCTCTACATACATCCATATCTAATTATATATTATGATACATGTGCTATAGGTTTAGTTAAGGTTACACAGGCTGTTTACATTTTTTCATAATTGTAAGTAATTGTGCTCATATTTTCTGTCAGAACCATCATGTCAGCTCTGTCACACAAATTGTAGAGGTAATATTTGAGATACTTTTCCACATCACAAAGAAACTATTTTCTAGTATACAGTAGACAGCAATATCAGAAAAACAAAATGGCTACTGCATTTAATAAATGTGTGATATGCAAAAATATGTTTATTTTCTCAACACTGCAATATGACACCTCTGACATAAAATGGTGAAAATGAATATGAAACTGTCTTGTGTTCTCAATACATTGGATTTAATGTTATATTCGTCAGTTTTATGAGGAACGTTTGCCTCGTTATTTTTGTATATTCTGATGAATTGAGCGGTATCCAAGGAAAAACACACATTTTGTAAGAAAACTGAAGACTGAACACAAACATAGGTGAAAACCTGAACGTTTTAAACATTGATCCAATTCACTGATATCTCTATTTTGTAGCAAATTCTGTCCCATGTCTCAAAAATCAGTGCAATTCTCTAATTTCTTAGGGTCTCTTGTCTGCTATTCCAAACCAAGCATATTAATACATTAAATGTATTTGAATGTCCTAATATCAGAAGGATAATGTGATTCAAGCAGCCTGGCTCATGAGAAATCAGTGCACGTTAGCTCGTGTTTATTAGGCTATAGCCTACCTGCCGTAGTGCGTTTATAGTCACGCTACAATGTATAATACATCATAACTCAATCTTACCTGCCAAAGCATCGGGCTCCAGACCCGTTTCGTTGTCTATTCCGCATATAACGAAGTAATGTGCGAAGCGGCAGGGCGCTGACCCAGAGCCGCTCATAGTCGCGCTCATCTCAGCTCGAGCTGATCCGCTTTGTCCGCGTCTGTTATACAGACCCGACCAGCTCCATATCCAGCGTCCTCAGGCAAATGAAATCAACCAAAGCGCCGTTTTAATGAAAGATAATGGCTTAAATTTTGTGCGGTGAGCTTCGGAAAGCAGTCTATGTAGATGTAATTTGGTTTGAAGAGCGTTTGTTGCTGTGGCTGCGTGAGTTGTAGCTGCTTAGAAAAGCGCACTGACGCACCGCTTCAGCTGATCACACTCAGCCAATCGAGACCTCTCAAATGTTTCGCCTCAAGTATTTGTTTGAGATGGAGCGTGCAGTGATGAAAGCCGTGTCTTTTAAATGTTATGATTCACCAGCAAAAAATAAATAAATAAGCAAAGATTTTTCATACGAATAACAAATAAGTACAAATATTAAAAAGCGCAAAAATATACAATAGACTATTAGCTGCTTTGTTTCCAGTCAATTTCTGTTTGGTTTCACAATAATTACAATAAATATGTAAAAGTGTTTGTTCACGATTGTGAGATAAATGCAAATGAAGTTTTCATTAAACAAATGGCACAATTTTTCATGTTTTATGATATATATATATATATATATATATTTTTTTTTTTTTTTTTTTTTTTACATATCGAAGTCAAATGTTTTTAGCCTATATTTAAAACGTGCTTTAAATTTGCCAGGCAGAACATAGCTGTTACAAAATTTTACGTTTTTTACCATTTACACATAGCCTATTAGACATTCATTTTCTACTACTACTAATAGCTGTTATTGATTATTTGATTATGATTTTTACAGTGATATATCACGCTTTGAATATCCTTGCTAATTTGACATAAATCTGCTATGTATTATACAAAATATTTACAATATAATGTTATCCACGTATAAGCCATGGTTTCCAAAGGTAGTTTGTATCGCCCTCTGTTGGTTAAATGTATTGCTAGTGCCTTTGTATTTGTGAGTTAAATGATCCATTATGGTAATAATCTATTGGGCATCACTTGATGTTATTTAGAGGGCTAAAACGAATCAAAACTATAATAAATGAAATGAAATAAAAACACGATATAAACTCCATCACTGACACAATAAATAAAAAAAAATCACACACAAAAAAAATACAGACAATAAATTCAGGAATGGACTCAATAATCATCTTCACCCTTTTGTAGGTTGCCCTCATTTTCCAAACAAATTTGGAGTGTTATAGATTAAAATAGCCTATAATTAACTAAAATAATAATAATTAAATTGAATTATTTCAGAATTCAACAAAAGTTTTAAGTGATGAATGTTCTTCATGGAGCCCTTTTTAATCAATGAATGTACATGACTTTTCCAGTCAAGGATTTAAGGATTTTTTTCCCTTATTTTATTGTGCCCATTAAATGCCCGTTTTGAAATTTATTAGGTTCTACTAATAATTCTATTCTGTGGTAACAGAAAATGGTGGTAACAATAAAAAAACTTTTGTTATTAATGCTATTATTATTATTATTACTGTTATCATTACTATTATGTTTTTTTTACTATTGTTATGTCTGTTGTACTGTGTTTTTTTTTTTTTTTTACATTTTCCTTTGTTTATATACTTCCACCCCAACACACAGTCACACTTACACACACACACACACACACACACTAACACAAATCATGTTGGCTGTCATGTATGTTTTGTTGACCTTGGTTATTTTGTATTTGACTTGTCACCTGTAAATAGTATGTTTGTTTGCATAATAAAAAAAAAAAAAAAAACTGTGGTAACAATAAATGTTGTATGTTGGCAGAAATAGTTACCATGGTAGTATTTTTTTTTTTTTTTCTTTTTTTTTTTTTTTTTAAT
>JAFVLL020018022.1:0-34078 GCA_021397915.2 Tor tambroides | reverse complement strand
CAAAATGATAGCAAAGCCAAATGAAAGGAAACAAAGCCAAGCGGAACCAAACGAAACAAGTGGAACACACAAAAGCACATGAAACAGGCAAAACCAACTGAAAGCAAACAAAAAGCAAGACCAAACAAGTATTACTAAAACAAACAAAAGCAAAACAAAACAAAACCAAATGAAAGCAAGCAAAAGTGGATGAATCTGGATTAGGCAGGTGCAGACAAATATAAACAAACAAAATGAAAAACAAAACAAAAACCACATTTCCTAAGCTAAAATTCTAGGTTTCTTACCTTGTGAGTAGAGGAGGATCTGCATCTCTAGTAGGACACAAGTAAAAATCTGCACCAAATTTTCCACTCCCAACAACTGGAAGGCGTCACTCAGTGGGAAATCAGCCAGCGGCAGCTCCCCGACACCAGGCCTCTGGCACAGGATAGGTTCATTCACTCCGTGGAACTTTAAAGAGCGTCCAAGCGGCGGCAAAGGTACTTCATACAGGATGTTGTAGATGTAGCTTTCCAAAGGAAGTGGGGGCGGCTGATGGGAGATGACAGCACGATGGACCTGGGACAGGAAGCGTTTACAGGCGTGCATGAAGGGCATGGGTGTGATTAGACACATAGCTTTGGACACATACAGTGTGTCGCGAACAGAGTCGTAGCCTTCGCCGGAGCAGCCACAGCTCCTGCGGCCCCCTTGTGTGGAGGAAGTTGAGGAGGGAGATTCAGCTTCATCTAGGCTGCTGGCTAAAGAGTCCATACTAGAAGAGGATGAGGATGAGGATGATGAGGAAGAGGATGACGATGAAGGGCAGTTATGGGCAGATGCATTATGCTCTGCTTGGTGCATCTGGTGTAGCGTCTGCATGGCAGAGCAGATCTGAGGGCTGGTCACCTCCTCGTAGAAGGTGTGAACAAAACCATAAGTGCGAGATCCATCTTCTCTTGTGATAAGGAAAGAGTGGAACTGTGGGGTACGACTGTCACGCTGTGTTCGGAATGACAGACCTTTCGGCATGCAGAGCTGAAGAGAAAGAGAGAGAAAATGACTTATTGCTTCAGTAACTACACATTTCTTAATGTTGCCTTTGCTGAGAAATTTGATATATGCAGGGAGTCTACTGTTTACATTTCCAGCAACATAAAGCGAAGTGAACCTTAGCACTCCACTGAGAAAAATAAATAAGTAAATAAATAAATAAATTCCAATGAACACAGAAAAAAGTACCAAACAGTGCCATATTGTTGTTTTTTCCTGGACATATTTATGTTTGTTTGCTGTGAATTCTTATATGAGCTCATTATTTATTTATTTATTTATTTATTTAAATACACACACAAAACTATCAAAAGTTCATAAACTGTATTTATGTACTTATTTATAAAATAAGTACATAAATACAGTTTATGAACTTTTCATATTCATAATTGTTTATTATTATTATTATTATTATGTGAAGTGGCTGTTGGTGCCAGAAGAAAGACAGCCAAGCACATTAAATGCTCTGGATGATGGCTTTTCCTCTTACTCTGCATTACTTTAATTGGCTGGTCAATATGTTAAAGACATCCAGTCCATTCCTCAAGATTTTATACACATTTAGATGAGGGAAATGTTTCAGTCAGCCAGTATTTCATGGGTGGCAATATGATTTGAACTCAAAAGTGCATTTGACCTGACTACACTGATTTAAACTGGATGGCTTAATAATAAATTACACAGCTGCTGAAATGCACCATTGATCTTTAACTGTTCTTTTGACATCTGCTTAATAAACAGACACATGCAAAGATTCAAAAATGCACACACAACAGATATATGCAAAATAAGTACAAGAGGCTGAGAGTACAGCCAATAAGATTTACTGAACAGAAACACCTGCAACTTGCATTTTTTGAAACTAAAGGTAAGCAATTCATTTCATTATTTTTTTACTACATAAAAGCTTATAATTGCAAAATATTGTGTTGATAAATAGGTTTACAGCACATTTTTCATTTTTTACATTACCAATTTTCTGTACTGCACAAGGCAAAAATTTGCACCTAGGCTTCTGCTTTGCTATTTATTTACACAGCACTGTGCTGCTCGCACACGTAGTGTGAATATTGTGACTTAACACGTTATCAAAATAAAGTGTCATTCAAGTGCCGCCTGAAACAGGCAAGAACTGAAAAGACAGAAATGAAGGGAGAGAGAAAAGACAGAACAAAAGAGTGCAGGAGTGAAAAGAAGATTAGCCAAGAGTGAAATTGAAAAATGAAAAGTAATCACTGAGGGAATTTTAGCCAGGCCTTGGAGGATTGAGAATGGAAATGGAGTTCTGTGACTGCAAGCTGTCTTTCAAGCACTTTTAATGTGTGTGTGGATATTTTTGTGCGCAAACCAAAAATGACTCAACAGGAACAGGTCATTACTTTTTTTTTTTTCTTTTTTTTTTTTTTCACTCAAATGAATTGATAGCATCATGACTGGCAGCACTGAACACTTCAGGTGTTCCTTTACAGAGCGAGAACACGCACAATGAGCCGTTTCCATGCCGACGTAAGCAGAGAGCCTGGGTTGAATAATTGATGCTAGTGTCACTACTGCCAAGCTTCCGTTTACGTTTGCTGATGGAAAAAACGACCTTGCAGCACGGGAACGATAGGTCAAAGGTTTTCGTTACCTCTGCATGCTCTGGGACGGTAACACAAGCCCTTCGGCTGATCACTGCATGCAACCACAGAGTGAGTGAGAGTCTGTGTGTACACGTTATGACACTCCAGATCAATGCAGATACAGATCTTTCTTATGACTAATGTGAGAAATAGTGAGACTGTGTGTGGGAAACTTTATTTGAAATGGAAAACAAACAAGTTTAGATGCGTTGGACATGATAAATGAGTCAAACCTCAGCATGCTCAAAGGCACAGGTGTCCCAGACACACTTCAAAAAAATGAAACAAAAAAACAAAACATTACAACAAAACAAAAACACACAAAACAAGAATAATAAAATATAAAAAAAAAAATGAATAAACAAAATAAAACTCAAAACAAAGCACAAAACAATAGAATGATACAAAACTAAAAGAAAGAAACAAAACAAACAAAAGCAAACACACCAAACAACAACAATAATATTAATAATAATAAAATATAAAATAAATGAATAAACAAAAAAAACAAAACAGAATGATACAAAAAGAATGAAACAACAAAACAACCAAAAAAATAAAAAAATAAAACAAAACAAAAGCACATCACAACAAAATAAAAAACAAACAAAAACACACAAACAAGAATAAAATATAAAATAAATAAACAAAATAAAACAGAAAACAATAGAATGATACAAAACAAAAAGAACTAAACCATAAAACAAAATGAAACAAAACAACCATAAAACAAAAGAATGAAACAAAAACACAACCATAAACAAAACAAAGCATACAAAAAAAAAAAAAAAAAAACACAAACAAAAAAAGAATTATAGAAAACAAGCGCAAAACAAATAGAATGATACAAAATAAAAGAATGAAATACAACATAAAAAACATTCAAATCACTGCTGGAGGTAATAAATCAAAGGCGTAAACCAAGCAGGTAAAAGTGTCAAGTACTGAAGTCACTTACCATGTTAACAGCATCCTGGTCAAATGGGTTGCACTCGATGTTCTCTGGGTAGTGGGCAAGCGCTTTAGATTTGAAGGTCCTTTTGAGGGGGCTCTGATCAAAGTTTTCCCCTGCAGAGAGGAAAGGAATAAGTATTAAGGAGAGTAAAGTATTGAAAACATCTTTTAAAATATTCATAAGCTTTAAAATGCAAAAGTTATGGTATGAGTGTGTCTGAATTTTTATACATGGTCATAAATAAGAAGAGGTTTGTCATGCGTCTCAGTTGTACTGCATTAAACTGATAAAAGTTTCATGGTTTCACCACTAAACTGCAAGGCCTTTTGAGAGGCCGGTACTGTATGGAGACATCAATGTGAACAAGTTAGAAAGGATAACATTCTTTACATCTGCTTAGTTGTGCTGAAACTCTCTGTAAGGTGTTTATTTGAGTGTATATTTCAATATACAGTTAAAAAAAATCTGCCATATTACTCAATTTCACACCTTCGATAGCTTAATAAATTGTTGAAACAAACATGGCTGTGACATGATTACTACAACTCTCTCAGGCACGTTGGACAGAGTAATCCACTTGTATTTGTATGTAAATGTGACCCAGACACAACACCTCTCTCTGAGGGGATAGTGTTGGTCTGAGCGGGATTCCTCACCCTGTAATCTCAACACTAACATACTTACTCTCACACACAGCTGGGTTTGTTCACGGTTATTAGCAGCATTCACGTTCCCCCTCATACATCCCAAAATAATAATGTGTTAATTGATTCATGATGTTGATAAATACATTTCTATTATGACAACTCTTGGAACATTTTAGCATGGTAATACATATGACAGTGTTAAATGTATTTGGTCTTGGCGGAATAGATCTGCTACACTGCAGCTGTTGGTTATTGCTGTTGTTGTGGATCATTGCTGCTGCATAGCAAATACAGGAACTTGCTATAGCCAATACATATACCGCTACAGTGCTTTGAGTATTAATACTGCTGCTGCACAAGTAGCATAACAACCCGTAGCAGATCTATACAGGTGGAGCTGGGGAGGTGGAAGGTTTCAGTGGAACTCTGAAAACGCGCTGCAAACTGCTCTAGTGAATGCTAACCAGCCATTTAGATGTAAAGCAGTAAGCTCATTGGCTGCGTATGCAACATGAACCAATCAGCTTGTGCCAAGTAGTTTAACGCTGAATATCATCAGTTTGCATTAACGACCCATTAGTCTGCGCCATCTAGAGTTTCATAACAGAACTTGGCATAAATAAATGAACAAATATTTCAGAAAAAACAATAATAATTGATATTGAGAACAGTCTATATAATATAATAAATGTTACTAATACATATTTTAATATATGCATAATGTGTTTAGGATATTGAATTTATTATAAGATTTATTTTAGTGAATCATAAGCAGAAAATTACATTTATAGTTGTGGTTTTGCTTTAATATTGAATATTATTTATATTTCTGTTTCATACTTTGGTTATTGCTTTCAAGAGTTATTGTTATTATCATTATGCTTACTTCAATTTGCACTTTATTTGAATGAGAACATTAGGTAAAAACGTGGATTATCCAATTAAATGATGAAATGATTGATTGATTGATTGATTGATTGATTGATTGATTGATTGATTGATTGATCGATCAAAACAGTATAACTGGGCTTTTTAGACTTTGACATATTTGAACCTATATCTTTCATATGAGCACCAAGCTTTAAAGGGATAGTTCACCCAAAAATGAAAATTCTGTCATTAATTACTCACCCTCATGTTGTTCCAAACCCGTAAGACCTTTGTTCATGTTCAGAACACAAATTAAGATATTTTTATTGAAATTCGGGAGCTTTCTGTCCCTGCATAGACAGCAACGCAACTGACACGTTCAAAGCCCAAAAAGGTAGTAAGGACATCATTAAAATAGTCCATGTGACATCAGTGGCTCAACCGTAATTTTATGAAGCTATGAGAATACTTTTTGTATGCAAAGAAAACAAAAATAACGACTTTATTCAACAATTTTTTTCTCTTCCGTATCAGTGTCTACCACGCAGGTAAATCATCAAAAATATCTTAATTTGTGTTCTGAAGATGAACAAAGTTCTTACAGGTTTGGAACAACATAAGGGTGAGTAATTAATGACAGAATTTTCTAGAGCATGTGTGTTAACCACTACACTACAGTTATATTTGCAATATTAAATATATTAAAAAATGAAAATGCACCATATTTGTTTACGTTAATCATGAAAATCAAGATTCATTCTTTATGTCGGCACACAATGGTGGTCTAAAAACAATAGAGAGGCCCTGTGTCACTTTCTAAGGATGTGCCCGAATCCGGTCTTCGGAAAGGTAAAGGTGTGTACTATGGCAACCATAAAGGGAATAAATACGAGATATACGAGAAAAATATATTTCAGTGCTTTCTCTCACAATTATGTCGTTGGGTAATAATCCTGTATATAAATTGCAGGCATCAGGGAGCCGTTATTAATATGCGGGACATTAAAATCACTTATGAATGCGCATTTGCTTTTTACTTTCACTTTTGAGATTCGCGATCACATGTAGCCTGCTCTACTATGGAGCGGCAGTACTTACCACACATTTCACAAGATTAGATGTTTGTCAGTGGTGCTCAGGATCTGTAAATCATTCAACATCGTCCTATCGGTCATCTCTCCTTACCTCTCTGTTTATGTGGTAAGTGAAATTTTATGTACTGTAATGTAAAAGGCAACTGCTAGCAAGCGGCTAACCATGTCCTTTTTGTGGCTCCGTACAACGCATTATTCGTTTTCTGTGCCTTTCCGAATACGGATTCGCTATTCATGCACATCCCTACTTTCTACCATCATAAACGCAACAGTTTCATGAGACACAGTTGCTTTTCTTACAGGAGCAGACAGTGTGTCATGCAGGATTTGGATCTGATGAGAGTTAAAATACAGACGTTTAAATCAAATGAATGTGAAGCAAACAAGATAGAGCGTGCAGTTAGCATAAAAAGCTAAACAAGACAACTAACTGATGATACTAATGTTACAAGTACAATCTTGATGTCACTTCGAACGAGGCAAGATAATCAGGATTGAGTCTAATTAACAACCTAGCTCATGTTTTGTCATGTATGAAGATTATTTACAGCTTGAGTCTGTGGGGTGAACTAGCGGTGATTTGGCAGGAGAGACTGTGTGACAGCCCTAGGCATTAACTAACAGGAAGGGACAGGGAGGAGGAGAAATCTACTAAAGCCCTTTATAACAGAGAGAGTCTGAGGCCGCAGGCATACACGTGAGAAAGAGAGAGACTGATGCAAACACCCCATGAAGTGATAGCAGGAACAGCAGGAGAGCAGCAGAAAAAAAAACAAGACAGGGAGGGAGTCAGAGACAGTAAGTGTTGCAAGAGAACAGGAATGGATTTAAAATAACAAGCTGAGGCAAATGACCCACATTTAACTATGATGCATATCGCAAACCCGAGAGACAACGAGAGGAAAAGAGGGAGGAAAAGAGGGAGGAGGCAGTGAGGACCGAAATCTAAATGACAACAATGACCCCGTTTACACTTGGTATTCAGTCTTGGTTCATTCTGATATGTAGCAATGTTTAATCAATCCTTGATGGGTATAATGAAGCCCATAAATTTTTTGAAAACTGAACAGCCCATTTCTTTCGGAAATACATCAAATTACAGAAGCAAAATGGGTTGTGACTCACATTAATGTGTTTTTAAAATGTCCAATCAAATCAAGTGGTAGTCAAAAACACATGACCACATTATATTATATAAAGGTGATTATTAATCTGTTCCGATGCAGCCCGGACAGCAAATGATACACTAAAATGAGGGTTTTAAAATAGTTAGAAGCAGCTTCAAAACAAAATAACCACCTAATCTGAAAATTGCATACATTTATTTGCACAGAACTGCAGGAACATTTAAATTCTGGACATTACATTTATTTTATAAACACATTTGACCGATAAATATGAAAATAATACTAAACATTCTATAATATTAAAATTGTATAAGCTTTAACTATTAAAATTCAAATATTAAAATATTAAACTAATAATATATTCATTCTAAATTATTAAAAAATGAAATACTATAATTTAATAATTTAATTTAATAATAAAATAAGAATGAATAAATATAAATAATACAATTCTAAAGTATTTAAATAAAAAATAAATTTCTAAATCATGTATTTATACATTTATACATTTTATTTTTATAATTATAAAATTATATTCTTATATTATAATTATATTATTTCAAAAATTACATTTCTAAATCATGTATCTATACATTTAATCAATATTACAATAAAATAATTAAATAATCTATAAAATTGAAATTCAAATCTTTAAATAATTCAATAAAAAAATTAAAATAAAAAATACATTTCAAAAATTACATTTCTAAATCATGTATTTATAAATTTAATAAATATTACAGTAAAATAATATTACACTATAAAATAAAAAATTCAAACCTTTAAATACTACAAGTGAATTTAAATCACAATATTAAAATGTACAGTATGAAATGTGGATGTTATTTTCAAGATTTTGTGATTAGTTTAATATTTAGGAGAAGTGCTTGGTTGTTGGTGATTGATTTTACTTTTTTGTGCTTTATCCATTATGCAGTAAAGCACTGATGCAGTAAGCAATCTATTTAGTCACAAAATTAGAGACCCTCCCCTTAAAGCCTGTATACAAGTAGACACAGGGGATACATTTGGAAAGCATGTTAATACCAGGTTTAAACAGCAATCTGTCTTGCCTGATCATTTGATGTGGATTTTAATACCAGATGTAATCAGGGCCAAAGGAACGAAGTATGAGAAATAAAAATGGAGAAATTTAGGGAAGCTTAGCGGTGAGGAGGTTAATGATGACGTTTACCTGCAGCCACGGCCTCTGGGTCCCTGCCCTGACGATCGGCCTCTAGCCATTGGTACAAAGCTGAGATGGCAAACACACAAACAGACAAACAAAAAGCAAAAATGTCAAACCAAACACAGAAATGGAGAAGCAAACAAAATGGATGCGTGACTGAATCCACAGTGCAATGGCTTTGCAGACACAGACAGCGTGTGTGTTATTTTGCAGACTGAGCAGTGATGGAGGTGAAGTGAGACATGTTTCACAGCCTCTGCTTTGGCGAGCACAGCTTGACTGTAGGCCGTAATCTCTGCTGGGATGGAGACATCACGTTGTGCACGACCAGCAAGCGTTTGCAGAATATCTTAATAGTGGGTGTTAAAGGAACACGACGAGGTGGTTAAGAAATATCTACATCTGCAACCCACACACACACTCAAATACAGACTTCAATGCCTGGCTGGTAAGACATCTTCAGACTGGCTTCAAATAGTTTGGATCATCAAAATTGGATGTGTGTTCTACCCATTTTTCAAAACAAAACAAAATGAAACGAAATGAAAAAAAGCATAAAACAAAAAAAAGCATAAAACAAAAAAAACTGTGGTTTAGATTGAGCCACACTTTTCAAACAAACAGTGTTATTAACAAAAAACAACAACAGAAAATGTAAACTAAAACGTGAACTAAAACAAAAACAAACATTTTTCACTTAAAAGAAATAAAAATACAAACAAACTTGGGAAAAAGTATACACACACACCTTCAAAATAAACTAAAATAAACAATGGTCACAAAATGATTTGAGTTTAATTTAAAAAAAATAAAAATAAAAATAAAATAAGAACTTACAATACATTAAGAATAATGTGCTACTATAATTTATATTGTTAAAAATATATAATTGCATAATACCGTAATGAGAACCTAATGAGAATCTTCATTGAGAATACAGATAATAACTCACACAATTAAACATAAAACAGTAAGTAAATCAAATATACTTAATGTCGTACACAATGTTAAAATGCAAAATTATGTGTGTATTTATTTATTTATACATCACAGAGAAATCCAAGCCAGACGTGTTGTTCTTGAGATTCACCCACACAGGAAGCGGCTGCTGCATCTGCAGTGCCAGTGTTATGAACGGTATTTACAGTATGACTCAGCCCGTGTGTTACGAACAAACGTCACTGCTGACTGAACGTGAATCAAGCATTCAACTCACCTAAGATCCTAACTACCTCTGCAGTCCGTTAAATCCAGCACCTGCCATAGTCTTCATCACTTAATTAACCCATATCACACATTTTCAAAGATGGTGAACGTTAAAATGCAAGTCTGCTAAGTCCCAGAAAAAAGACCACACCATGTTTTTTGTGCAACTGCATTCTTTACAGTACCTTGGCATACCAATACGCTAATCATTAAGTTCCATATTGTATGTATATAATCATCAGATAGCACTGCAACATTTTTCCAAGCGTCCATAAAAACAGAACTTTTTCTGCATTAACACCTGGCAGCAGTGGAAGAGAGTATTGGATTTGTGATATTGAGCTTCAAAGACCAAAATCACTGGCCTCGCTCTGAGCACTATTCATTTTAAAAGTGCTGATGGAAGACAGAGAAAGAGCAAGGGACGGCACACAATGTCTCCTGCAGAGCCTTTGTCCATCCTCAACAGCGTTACGTAACTGAGCTTTAGCTATGTATGTGTGTGTGTTTCAAGTGCTGAGCGGGCACATTGTGAGCACGAAACATTGGTGTCCTTTTCCTTCTCGCAGGGTTTGGCAGTCAGCGCAGCTCCAGTGTCAGACTCATAACACATCTACTAAAGCTATAATCCACAACAAGTCCCAGCCCGTCAAAACCTCAGTGTTTTATCTTACTGCACCAGAAGCAAGAAAACCATTCACGTACATGGTTTGGTGCTGAAATTTTATGGGACAAATGGCTTTAATTTGCTTGATAAGAGTTACTTTGAATGCAAGCGAAGGGATGGAACTAGCAGCAAGAGTCTTTCATCTTCAAAATATTTAATAAGACCGTTCCAGTGCTTTATTATAAAAAGAGCCTTGTAACGCAAGTAACATGTTTAACTTCAATCATTCAAATATGAACAACACAAAAAGCAGACTTTTTCAGAGCATGACAAATCACACAATATAAGATAATCTGTGGACTCGGCTGCAGACATTCAAGTCATAGTTGATAAAGAATGCAACAATCTGTGTTTACGCCCACTTTAAAAGTTCAATTTCAAAGTCTGACTAAAATCATATCAGTGTTTTTTGGTGAAATCTGACTAAAAGACCTATATGATGTGATCTCTGCTACGTATGCATATGATTTAGAAACAAAAATGCTACTGCATACTTAGTCTTGTATACTAAACTTCTAACGCAGAGTGTATGGGATGACAAAACTAATATTCAATAATTTAAACTGTATAATTACCATAAAGTACATTGTTTAAAAGTTAAACAAATAAACCACCAAATGAGCCTTCATATTTAACAATATAGATACAAATCTGAGCTAAAGCAGCATATGAATCACAGAGTCACATGGTGTTTGATAAATCTTATCTGAGGACACAGGTCACTGATGAGCTGGAACTTAGTCAATGAACAAAGTCATCATTACCAGTTCATGGGCTCATTCGGCCTCACACACACAAATATGAAGACCAAGCAGATTCAACTGCGTAACCTTTTTGACCTGTTTGAGACCCTAGATATGCATATTGGCCCATCTAATGCTTGCAACCTTTGTGGTTAAGAAACTCAAAACAGCCAGAGACATTACATATCCAGGCCTGCATCCATCTACTTTCTGACTGTTATTAAAGTAAAACATTTATATAATAAAAAACCTTTTACTTTGAAAGCTGCATGCCATCCAGACCACAGACACAAAAACATACATTTATATGATGAAGGCTTCCGAACGGCCTCACATCAGTTGTAATCTACAAGGATGAGGGCCACGCAGAGTGGTAAAGATGTTATGTAAGTGGATTTTGTGCCGGTGACATAACTCAGCAAGTTATGACAAATATTGCCCATTCGGCACTATGCCACCAGCTTCTGTGCAGAAGGCTTTAAACAGCTCTCATCTAGAGCAATGATACTCATGACAGATATTCGCCCAAAGCAGACAAACTGCCCTCCAGAAGACTTTAAAATACTTGACTGACACGTCCATCCCATATATGCACCATATGGCTGAATGTATATGGACGCCACCTTGAAATTAACACATTTGGACTCTATTCCAGTTACTTCTATGAGAACAAATCTTAACGACGCACCATATAATCTTTGGACCCACTTAATATTAACATATACTAACATTTAAATTAATCATTTGATACTCTGCACTTACTGTGTACATACAAGTTTTCAAAGACAACTAATGTAAAGTGGGACTCAAACTCTTAAATAAGATTTGTACTTATAGATTTTCCAACACTAAAATCTGGTGTGGAAAACGGGCCTGCACAAACCTGCATGGACTTGAAACCCTATTGAACACATCTGGGGTGAACTGACAGCAGGCCATTACCCAACATTAGTGCTCGACCTCACTGATGCTCTTGCGTGTTGCTGAACATTTCATTTAATGTCATAGCAAAAATGTCATAGCATTAATCCCTCCTTTTGCTGCCATAACAGCTTCCAATCTTCTAGGAAGGCTTTCTACTAGATGTTGGAACATGGATGCAGGGATTTGCTGCCATTCAGACACATCATCAGTAATGTAAGGCACTGATGTTGTGTGATAGAATAAAACCAAAATAAACCTATGCCACACTTAGTAAATCATTTCTTTATGGGCCTTTGTGTAGAGGTCTATTGTTGGAACAGAAAATACCCTCTTTAAAATGTAGAAAGAAAAAAAAAAAACTAATGAAAAACAAAAGCAAAAACGAAATCAAATAAACAAAATGAAAAAATAAAAACAACGTTAAAAATGTCAATGCATCTAAAAACATTGTAAATTTCACCACTAAAAATACTTCAAACACGTTTTATATATTTCAGTTTTTACATATTCACAGTGCAATTAAAGGCTAAGTTAATGACAGAGATAACTACAATATGGGTACAATTTGTGAAAATGTGAATCTCATGTTTGCGACAGTACTACACAGCATTGAACTTTACTTGAAATTAAGAGTAGAGAGATTACATTTGTACTGAGTCTCTGAGTAGATTATGTTAACAGGCTTACAGACCTCCTCCCACCATCTCTGATCTTCATAAGCAGTCTAAAATGTACTGGGAAGAGTAAAAGCATGACTTTGAACTACTTTACCTTATTTCAATATAATGCAGGGTTAAGGGTTGTAGATAAAACAGTAGAAACTGAAAAAGTAGGAATATAAAGATTATGAAACATTGGGTCATACTTAATTTTAAGGACCAATTCTTGCTATTAACAAACGAATAACTATGACTTTTGCCTCGATAAACTCCTAATTTGCTGCTTATTAATAGTTAGTACGGTAGTTGTTAAGTTTAGGTATTTGGTAGGATTAGGGATGTAGAATACGGTCGTGCAGAACATGTGCTTTATACGTATTAATAAACAGCCAATATGTTAATAACAGGCATGATAATAAACAGCTAGTTAATAGTGAGAATTGGTCCCTATACTAAAGTGTTACCAAACGCTGAGTTTAAAAACCCTAGGGTGGACAAAGAATGAAAATAGGAACGGAAGAGGAAAGGTTCTAGCCCTAGCATTTGACCTGTTTTTCCCCAATTCAGGCTTATTCAAGGAAAAAGTCAATGGGAAGCTAGGGAGGTGTTGCGACATTAGCATAGCCATTGTCCCCATGTCCATGATGGTGCTCACAGACAGATGGTCCAGGAGTCAGTGCTCTTTATGGCTGTCCACTACTGCCTTGCGTCTCTGCCTGCAGTCACAATACGAGCTGGCCAGCGTCATTAAGAAACAATGAACGGAGACACGTCATGCAGCCACAATGTAACAATGCACCACTTGACGTCCAGGTTTTGTAAGTCTTGTCTGGGCTAAAGTATTAGAAGCTTTATGAGACCTCTATCCCCATCAGCTTCAGCAGGTATGTTTGAAGTCTTGTATCATTACAAAATGAAAACGACCCAGTGTGTCACCAGAGCAGATGTTAATGTGATGGAGAACAAACAAATATCAATATATCAGAACCATAGAGGTTATAGACCAATATTAGAGATTTAATATATCAGTATTGATAAATATTGGATATAAATTCAATTCAATTAAAAATAAAGCAGGAAATCTTTAGGAAATGTCACAATGAATCAATTTTTATATATTATAATGTTCTGATACTGATTTTAGTTAATTTAGTTACACAAATTGTATTATCAGACTTTCCACAATTTTAATATTAGTGCATCATTTAGTATTTAATTTAAAATTTATTTACACAATAATCTTATAAAACATCATCTGAAACTCATGCAAAACTGCAGAACATTAACTGCAACTAGGGATTTCAGAAGTACAAGTAGTTTGGTATTGTGTTCCAGTCTGAATCCATGCATTTAGTTTTTGTATGAGTCACGTCACTGCCTAGACAACAAACCACTAACAGCAGACACATCGCCGACTGGGTAAAATGTACCTCTCAGCATCTTGTTTGCCGAAGTACTTGTTACAAGCTGTTTAGGGATCACTATAAAAGTTAAATGGAGACGATACAGTGCTTCAAAAAGCTCCACTCCAAATCAAGGGGACTAGACACCGTCGATTCACTGTCAGTGACTGTTCAAGGTGTCAAATCCTCAGTAAATAAAGGTAATTCAAGAGACAAATCCCCTCTTTAGGTAGAGGTGTGAACGATGGAGGCAGGCTAGTACATCAAAGATTGAAATATCTTCCTCTGCCAAAGCAGGAAAACCCATTTTATTGATGCATGGCACATCAAGAAAGACACAAGATGAGATAATGGCCTGTAGGTGCAATACATTTTATAGAGAACTGAAATCATGATAAAAGTGCAGATCACCAGAGTGTAAAGATTTGTGCATGTGCACAACTGTGATTCAAATTTTGTGTTTCATGTTTTCATTTTCATTGGTTATTATTGTTCACAATCACAACATGACAAATACCGAGGGACTGCATGCAAAGCAATTTCTTTCTGACATGTAGCAATCCTCTTCTCAGAGAGTCAAACACAAGAGGCCTATTTATAGTCTTTATTTTTATTCCACTCAGAGGACATGCATGACAGCCTTAGGAATAGAATATGTGCATAGAAAGTGTTTGACAAGCCCTCTAAGAAACTAAACATCCACAGTTGAACAAGAGGGGAAAGAGACACTGACTAATGAGAATGAAAAATAAATAGAAACGAAAGATAGACAGAGAAAAAGACTGCCAGTAGTGAAGCTTGTTTTCCCCAAAATCAAACCAATAAGACAGTTGCATTTTGAGATATGAAACTAAATTGTGAGATAAGTCATAAACAATAAGAAAGTCACACTGTAATATGCAAAGATGCATTGTGACAAAAAGTCACAATAATAAAAAAATGTCACCTTGTGAGATGTAAAGTTGCAATTACAAGAAAAAGTCTCCATGCACAATTAGAAGAAAAAGTTTGCATTGTGAGATATAAAAAGTTCCAATGACAAGAAATAAACTCACCACGCACAGTTAGAAGAAAGAAAGTTGCATTGCGAGATATAAAGTTGCAATTACAAGAAATAAAGTTACTATGCGTAATATAAATCCATAATGTGAGATATAGTCACAACTACAAGAAACAAAGTCACCTTGTGAGACAAAATGTTGCATTACAACAGGCAAATTTGCATTGTGAGATATACAATTGCAATTACAAAATATAAAGTTGCAATTACAAGAAATAAAGTAACCACACAATTAGGAGAAAAAGTTGCATTGCAAGATATAAAGTCACAATTACAAGAACTAAAGTCACCCTGTGAGAGTCACATTGTGAAACAGTCACAACTACAAGAAACAAAGTCTCCTTGCATGATAAAGTCACATTGTGAGACAGTCACAACTACAAGAAAAGGTTGCCTGCACAATTAGGAGAAAAAGTTGCATTGCAAGATATAAAGTCACAATTACAAGAAATAAAGTCACCTTGCGTCACATTGTGAGAAAGTCGCAACTACATGAAACAAAGTCGCCTTGCGTGACAGTCACACTGTGAGACAAAATCACAACTACAAGAAATAAACTCACCTTGCATGACAGTCATAACTGTGACAACTGTGCAACTGAGACAGTTGCAATTACAAGAAATAAGTCACTTGTGTGAGATATAGTTACACTGTAAGATAAAAAGTTGCAATTAGAAGATAGAAAGTTGCAATTACAAGAAATAGTCACATTGTGAGATAAAGGTGCAACTAAAAGAAACAAAGTTGCCTTGCGAGAAAAATTACAAGATAGAAAGCTGCTCTGCGAAAAAAAAACTTCACTAGATAAAGTTACACTGCAAAATAGAAGTTGCATTTGCGAGATATAAAGTCACATTGTGAGATATAAACACTCAATTATTAGAAACAAAATTACTTGCACTGCAAGTATTGCAGATGTAATTACATTCTTTTAATATTGTGAGGTGGAAACTGTCCACTACAATTTGACTTCACAGAGGATGACAAGCTTACTCGAAAAATGGCAACTGTAGTAATCAGAGCCAAGCACAACCACCTCATTAACAAGCCTCTGCCATCAAGAAAAGTAGGCACAGCAACTCAAATTGACACCAATCGAGGGGCCACAGTGCATTTGTGTAATGAAAGATCACTTCAATTAACCTTGACAGAGTCAAAACAGCCTCTTAAATAAAAACAAGAAACAGATTGTACACAGACAGTCCAGTGAAAGGGCGACCAGCAGTGATGATTATGCGGAAAAGCCCAGGGAAGGGGGGAAGATCGGTCGTATGAGTGCAGGGCTCCTCTGGGATTGGACGGCAGCACATTCAGTCATGCAGAAACACGCTGAGGTATCCAGCAGGAAGTGTGCGTTTTGAACAATGGATGCAAGGAAACAGGGCCAAAAATATATCAGGAAAACAATCTCTTGCTCTTTCCATCTTCAAGTGGTTTGAATTACAAATGAACTTTCTCATCTTCTCACAGGAGGTGCAACCAAAGCTAACCTTTAGAAACTAGGCCACCGGAGAATACAGGTGCTATGGGGTGGGGCGAGGGGGCTTTTCAAAACACTCGATATTGATCAAACAAGAACAGTAGGATAATCTTCAACTAAGGCTATGTTGTACATGGATCTCACATGAAGCATCTCACAATGCGACACACAGTGAGAGTTCACAAGGCTTATCTGAGCAAGCCGGGGAGCTGATAAAATCCAAGCCCTGATGACACTGGACACACACAGTGGTAAATTAATCAAGTTCAAACTGTTTAATCATGATGAACTTTATCTGGGGAACCAGACCAATCTCACTGCAAAAAACCGGATCTGCTGAAAGAGAAAAGGTTTTTGTTTTTTGTTTCTGAAATATAAATATTAGATGAATAACTTGAAAATTAGAACTATAACATAAGTTAAAATTGATGTACTAAAATTACTCAAACTAAAACTTCAATAAAAAGTAGATTTTTTTAAAAAACTAATAAAAATTACAAAATCACACAAAATTCAAAAATTAAAATTATTTTTTTTTTTAAATATTAATAAATTCTACAATACTATTTAAATAATAGTATTAAAATAACACTGTCTCAATTTCCCCCATTTGTAAGTCTGTTTTTTTGTTTGTTTTGTTTTGTTTGTTTTTGGGATATTTAACATTTGTATATTTTATGCATACTTTTCTTCTGTTTTTACATTTACATTACATGTCAAAAAGTATACATTTTTCATAAAGTGTATAATGATGCTTTGATGCCTTAATTCACTTGTTGCATTTAAAACACTTGATTTTAGGTTTAAGTGTTTATATATCTATATCTATCTATCTTTTTTTTTTTTAAACAGAGTACAGTATTTGAATGTTGGCCATTAATCATTTATCAACTGACTGTATCGAGTATTATTGTATCAGCCAGAATTTCAATATAATTATAACCATAATCCTATCAACACATATTTTTTATAAACCGGCATAAACCTAAAATGATTTCAGATAATTATTTAGCAGCTGTGGATAGAGTTCAACTCACATTTCCCAGGACAGATATGCCTCTAATTGCACAGGCTTATTTTATAGATTTTTTACAAGAAGAACTAAACTTCTCTTTAAAAATCTCTGTTGAAAGCAAAAATAGAAGCTCTAAGCAGGTTCATCATTACGATGTGATCCCACACGGCCTCCTCTGCACTCTCGGTTTAAAGCAACACATCTAATCCACGAGAGCATCACGCACATGCAGCTTAGCTCTTCACAGAGTTCACCAGCAGTCTGTTAAACAGTGCCAGGCCTTAAAAAGGTAGAGCAATCAGCACATCTGTTAAAACAAGGCCAGACAAAGATTTGAGAAAAACAGGGTAAGAGCACACAGACTGGCTACTGGGATTACAAGTAGTTGTTACTTTTGGAAACCGTGTTTTCTCTGACAATTACACTTGCGCTCTTGGCAAAAGCTGTTGTGCTTTCAAATCCGGTTACAAGAAATGTGCATATCGCATATGAGACAACTAGTACAAACACAAGGCTCGATGTGCCAAAAACTCACCGCACAAGGTACATAATATCAGATACAAGCCAAACAGATCAAGTCATCTGTTGATACCAATCACAGTATGAGTGATTGAAATCAGAATGATCAGTAGTGACAGTCACGTGCACTGAGCAGCACTGATTGCTCCATGCAAGTCACTTTGAACCGCAGTACTTTAAAACCTTTCAAGTTCAATAACCTTTAAGATGGAGGTTTGCGATAAGACCAATATGATAACGTCAATCAAACCAAAAACCATCATCTCTCAAAAACACAAGTTTAAATTTAAGTTTAAAGACTTAAATAGTGCATGTGTGTATAATATAATTTACAATAAAAACCATAATAATGCCCCCCCCCCTTTTTTTTTTTTTTTTTGATATATCCAGTCCTCAAAACTGTTTGATTTAGCTCTCTCCCCTCAATGATCTCTCTATTCATCCATGTAAACCACTATTAAATGTTCCCCCAGGATGCCAACAATACCATTAAACCCATAAAAACAGATATCATCAGATACCAGGCCAGGATTTGACATCACTATGAGACATCCAAAAACATTCAGACAATCAATATTGTGTATGAGGATAATGATGATTGTTTTTATTGATACTTTGAGGGTCAATGTTGACATCGGTCCATCTTTAAACACTGAATTGATCAGTCCCTCTTCTAACAGATACAGCGAGTTTCAGAAAACACTGAGTGATTGGAAACTTAACTGATTTCACGTTCTTTTCTTAATCTTTCTTTTCTTTAGGTAATTGGGTATTAAATTGATTGTCTATGATCATTCAGTAGCCTATTACCTATATCAATCTATATATCTAATTAAATATTATATCTGTGCTATGGGTTTAATAAGGTTACACAGGCTGTTTACATTTTTTTTTTTAGAATTATAAGTAATTGTGTTCATATTTTCTGTCAGAACCACCACATGTCAGCTCTTTCACACAAATTGCAAGTATAATATTTGGAATTTTAGACATTTTTCATAAGGAAACAATTTCCTTATCATATATAGCCAGTAACTTGAGAAAAACAAAATGGCTACTGCATTTAATAAATGTGTGATATGCAAAAATATGGTTATTTTCTCAACACTGCAATATCTCCTGTCTGACTTAACACTGTGAAAATTCAATATGAAACCATCTTGTGGTCTCAATACACTGGATTTGATGTAATATTTGTCAGTTTTATGAAGAACATTTGCTACATTATTTTGTATCTTTGCAAGGAAAATCACAAATTTTGTAAGAAAACTAAAGATTGAACACAAAATAGGTGAAAACCTCTGAACATATTAATCCAATACAATTCACTGATATCTATATAACATTTTGTAGGATGTTCTGTCCCATGTCTCAAAAATCAGTGCAATTCTCTCATTTCTTAAGGTTTCTTGTCAAATTCGAATCTGCTATTCCCAACCAAGCATACCGTTAAATTCTATTATTTATTATATATTATTCTATTATTTATTTATTATTTAGTATTTGAATGTCCTAATATCAGTAGAACAATGTGATTCAAGCAGCCTGGCTCACAAGAAATCACTGCACGTTAGCTCGTGTTTATTATACCCCTGCTATAGTGCGTTTTCAGTCACGCTACAATGTATAATATACAATAACTCAATCTTACCTGCCAAAGCATCGGGTTCTAGACCCGTTTCGTTGTCTATTCCGCATATAACGAAGTAATGTGCGAAGCGGCAGGGCGCTGACCCAGAGCCGCTCATAGTCCCGCTCATCTCGGCTCGAGCTGATCCGCTTTGTCCGCGTCTGTTATACAGACCCAACCAGCTCCATGTCCAGCGTCCTCAGGCAAATGAAATCAACCAAAGCGCCCGTTTAATTAAAGCCAATTGCTAAGATTTCGTGTGGTGAGCTTCGGAAAGCAGTTTATGTAGGTATGATTTGCTTTCAAGAGCGTTTGCTGCTGTGGCTGTGAGTTGTTGCTGCTTTCTCGAGCTCACTGACGCACCGCTTCAGCTGATCACACTCAGCCAATCGAGACCTTTCACATGTTTCACCACAAGTATTTGTTTGAGATGGAGCGTGCATTGATGTAAGCTGTGTCTTTTTAATGTTATGATTCACCAGCATAAATGAATAAATAAGCAAAGATTTTTTTCATAGATTAAATACGGATTTACAAATAAGTACAAATATTATTAAATCAGATCGTCTATGAAAAATATATAAAAGCCTAGGCTGGCTGCTTTGTTGCCAGTCCATTTTTGATTTTGTATCATAATAATTAAATATGTAAAAGTGTTTGTTCACGATGGTGAGATAAAAGCAAATTAAGCAAATTATTAGCAAATACGTGTTTGAAATGTGCCAGGCAGAATATAGCAGTTACAAAATATTACCTTTTTGTTTTTACCATTTACACAAATTAGACATTAATACTACAATAAAGTACTACAGCGGTTATTGATTAGGCTATTTGATTATGATTTTTGCAGTGATATATCACGCTTTGAATATTCTCGCTCATTTGACATAAATATGCTATGTAGGCTACTATTAAAAAATACTCACGATTTAATGTTATCCATTTATAAGCCATGGTTTCCAAAGGCCGTTTGGTTACAGCCTATTCCCAGCATATTACAATATCGCCCTCTGTTGGTTAAATGTATTGCTAGTGCCTCTGCATTCAAGTATTTGTGTTAAATGATCCATGATTATGGTAATAATCTATTGGGCATCACTCAATGTTTTCCAGTGGGCTAAAACAAAATAAAATTATAAAAAATTAAATACAATTAGAACACGATATAAACTCCATCACTGACACAATAAATAAAAATAAAAAAAATCACCAAAAAAAAAACAACAAAAAAATGTCAGGCATGTGGACTCAATCTTCTTCACCGTTGTGTACTCCAAGGTCCCCCGCATTGTCCAAACAATATTCAAATGAAAGTTTTGTTTTTAAGACTTTTTTAGGCTAATTCACAATTAAAATAGGCCTAAGTGACTAAAATAATTATCAATTAAAATTATTTCAGAATTCCAGAAGTTAAGTGATGAATGTTCTTCAGGGAGCCCTATATTTTCAATCAATGAATGTACATGACAATATCCAATCATTCATGATTTACTGGTTAAAGATTAAATGATTTTTTTAAACTATATGTTTTAAGATTTTCTACTAATAATACTATTCCTTATATTTCTAATCTATCTATCTATCTATCTATCTATCTATCTATCTATCTATCTATCTATCTATCTATCTATCTATCAAACTTCAAGCTTTTACAATTGCTTCAAACTGTTCAGCTAGGCTTCTCAAGCCAATCTCAAAGTTTGTTCAGACACTTCAGTTAAGTTTGAGTTCTAGAGGAAGTGAAATAAAATAAGAAATGTTGTTTTAGCTAGTTTTGTCTTATTTTAAATCATTTTAAGTTTTTTAGGGGCCTCCTGGGCCCTTGGTTGAGAACCACTCTATACCGATGTTCAGTACAACAGCACTGTTGGTTGTGTGATATTGAATATAAAACTGTGGTAACAATAAATGTTGTATGTTGGCAGAAATGGTTAACATGGTAGTATTTCACCTATACAAACGTTTAATTGTGACGTCGCTTTAATTGGGGGGGAGGGGGGGGGGGTTCGAAAGTTTATTGTACTGTGCTAAAATGAATAATGCTGAGTCCACACTTCAATGCAAAATGCCAACCATTACCCAGCTTTAGCTGAATCCAGTCCACAGTGAAAGCGTTTGCCCACCTTCACAAGCGCAGGTGTTCAGCCGGTGAATACGCAGAAACACGATCCGTGTGAGGGAGGTGACGCATGGTTAAACCACACCCTGAACACAAAGAACAACTACAACGCTGCTACACGCCCAACAGAGACTCAGACACCTGACGCTTCATCCGCACAAGTCCCGATGGCGGAGGAGGCCGACTTTATGCGGTCTGTGTTGCCCGTTCACGGCGCTTTTCACTCGGAAGACTCTTCTTTAGCTTTACCGCAGGCAGACAAACTCGCTCTCGCGGACACTCACCGGCTGAACCGACTA
Organism: Tor tambroides; assembly: GCA_021397915.2. NCBI lineage: Eukaryota > Metazoa > Chordata > Actinopteri > Cypriniformes > Cyprinidae > Tor > Tor tambroides. The sequence continues at coordinate 11,815 of JAFVLL020018022.1, read as the reverse complement.
CAGCAACAAGTGCAGCTCACTCTCTCAAGGAAAAGAAAGAAAGCAAAACCGCCAGGTATGTGGAATAAAACAATGAAATAAGAGCAGATATGTAAAAAATAAGCAGTGTTTTGGTTTGGAATAGAATACAGGTGTATACATTTTTATGTTTCTGGAAAAAATGCAGGATGTCAGTCAAATGTTTATGGTCAGCTCTCAGTGGTCCTTTGTTCTTAACTCTATGCTTTGGTTGTTTTATTTTATATTTTATTAGTGTGTAACATGCAAAAGCATATTGATTTAGCCTACTCCATTTTATTTATATATATATATATATATATATATATATATATATATATATATCTTTACAAAAAGTACTGTGGTTTTACCATGGTATTAGTGTGATATCAAAGTGACTTTGATGTATACCACGGTACTGATTGATTATACGTGATTACATTATTTATATCCTTGTACCTAATATTTACATAGTACTTCAGGGAACTTCAAATAATATCTGAAGTCCAAATACAGCTATAATAATATATATATATATATATATATATATATATATAGATAGATAGATAGATAGATAGATAGATAGATAGATAAAAATAAATAAATACAATGTAATATAATGTAATAACTATGGAATATAACAATGTTGCAAAAACTGCATTAAAATGTTGCATTTGGTACCTTTTTGTTAGTTGAGAAAGGTGAACCCTACCTTAGTTTGTCAGAACTCACTCATTCAGACCTATTTAGTAGGATTTGTAAGTGATCATGAAGAAAATGTTTTTCATTGTGATGCATTGTATGCAGTCCAATTGTGTGTGTTTTGGGCGTTGCAGAGTCATCTCTCTCAGACAGTCTGTCCAGCTGTCATATTTCAAGTAGTTCATCTTTAGGAAGTCTGCACCTGAAGGTAAAGACAATTTTCCTGTTTTTAAAGGGATAGTTCACCAAAAATGGAAATTCTGTCATCATTTATGCAATACAATGGTGACTAGGGCTATCAAGCTGCAAAGAAATGACAAAAAGCACTTTAAAATGGTACAAAAGTAGTTCTGTGCATTATATTTAACGTCTGTTAGGTTTGTGTCAGGAATAGACTAAAATATTAGTTCAATGTCCATGCCTTTTGGGTGAACTATTCCTTTAATATCACTATTTTGATTCTCTTAAGATAATGCATTATAATTTGCAGCGGACGATCTCCGTCAATCATGAATTAGCCACAAGGTTGTCACGGATGATTGATCGGACTCAGTGGTCAAGTACCGAGCCACCTCGATTTCACAGAGGCTATGGAAGCTTTCGTTACACCTCTAAAAGGCCGGCTTTGTGCTGGGGGTCCAATTCTCTCACTCTCCCCTCGGCCCCAACAATCAACCGATTCCATATGAACAAACAAACTTTACGTTACGCCCACTCCGAGGTTCTGCGAAACCCAAGGTTCGCAGGCCTGTCGGCTGTCACACAGCTCCCCAGTATACCTGTGTATGAGAACACTGACACAGATGATACAGATGACGTGTTTTTACCCAACACCCCACACAATGCTCCTGCAGAGAGAAACAGGATGGAGTTAGAGAAGCACACCCTTCAGAGGACCCTCTGCAAGGGGGGTTTTGGTGCTCAAGAACAATCAGAGAACGTGTCCTGGCAGAGCCGCATACGGAAGCCAAGCCTGGAGTTTGTTGCAGGAAGACAACCCTCCCAGCCTGGGTCACTGATCAGCATGGAGGAGCAGTCAGGAAGTTTGAGGAGGATAGAAAAGCTGGAGGTCAAACAACATGTAATGACAGCATCAGCAAAGTAAGCTAGTAGTTTATCAGTTTTAGCTGCTTAAACACCCATACTGTTTGATAGTGTTATTTGAGCATTTTTATGTAATTTTAATATTGCAGAGAGATTAATGTAGTTTGTTGTTTGTAATTAGAATTCATAATATTAATAAATATGATATATTTGTATAAATTTATATTTTTTGTTATTATTGAATACAAAAATTATGTATTTTGACTATTTTAGTCATATTTTACTTAGCACTTAGAAGTCTTAAAGTATTAATACTCTCACAAATACACACACGCACATATGAATATATAACAATTGTATAACAAAAATATATATATGTGTGTGTGTGTGTGTGTATATATAAAATTGTTTTATATATAAAACAATCAATATATACATCAATTGTAAATAGTTATATATTGTATTACATTTTATAATATTAAATTTAAATAAAACTTTACGTTAAATTTAATAATGCATTAAATTAGAGAGAGAGAGAAAAACAATAAATAGTGTATTATTAAATTAAATATATATATATAAAAAAATCAAAATTACTTTAATTTATTAGTATTTATACAAGTATTAGTTTATTAGTAACTACCTTGCAACAAAGACTTTAGCTTACATTGCCCTAAAATTTACAAAAACTTCACAATTTGGTTCAATTATTATTATTATTATTATTATTATTATTATTATTATTATTAAAATAATATACAATACCAATTTTAAATTAAACCTACATTAAAGTGTTGAATTTGTATATTATACATCACAAAGAACGGTCTGCATTTTTTACATTTAAGGTAAAGAAGGAGATAAAAACAGGCATTTCGGCTATCTGCCTTCATCAGTGTAACAATTCTTCATTTTTCAGTGACATCAGGTGATCATAATCAATCCACAGACTCCAGTTCAGTATCTAAAACAAATTAATGGGAACAATAACATTAGGCAAAAAATGCCATTCATAAACATTGTACCTGCAATTTAAGATTAGAAGGGAAAAAAAAAAAACATATATAGGTCTTGGCATGGTGAATACATTGATTATTGATTATATTATACATTAAAAATGGCATATACAATTAATAAATTATATATAAATACATATAGCTTATCAATTTTAATACACAAGTATTAGATTATTAGTAATTACCTTGAAACAAAGACATTAGCTTATAAATTGGCCTAAAATGAACAAAGGTTTGGTCACAACTTGGTCTGAACTATTTTAGATGGAATGAACTTGACTATATTTCTGTTGTATGTCTATGTGTTAAAGGAAGGGCAGACAAGCTGAACTTGGTCCAGAGATGACACTAAAAGAGGCTGTAAATCTGCTTGCACAAGATAATATGGAAGCACAAATCACCGCGGCTAACTTCATACAAAACCAGTGCTTTAACAGTCCAGATGCCAAGAAAAAGGTAAGTGATACTTTACTCTAAAATGACATATGCTAGTATGATCCACCCAAAAATGATAATATCTCTCACACAGTCCTCAAAGTCTAGCCTCAACGGTTGCGTTGATAACAAACACCTCGGGCAAAATGAAACAATGAGTCATAGTACAACATGGTGAGGTGGCACTTTAATTAAGTGGAAAACAGGTGTGGAAGAAAGTGAGAGGAAAGTATTTAGTGCGGTTTACATGTTTACAGTGCAGTCAGACATTAAGTTATTAGAATGAAAACATTTGGCAACAGCGTTTCATTGACATTAGAGTTACGTTTCTGCTGTTCACTTTCCATAGTACTTCACCTTGACAAACTTGACTTTAAAACATTAAAACTAAACATTCAAAGGACAATTCATATTAAAAAGAGGTGGTGCAGTCTAGTGGTTTAAGATACGAGCTAGGCAATTCATGAACTATCACCATTTAAACACAGGAAGCTCCAAGGGGATTTCCTGCATTCACTTTGAATCCATGAATAGCCAATATTAAAATGGTGTCTGATTAAACAATATAATAATATATGTATAAATAATATATTTTATATAATTATTGTTTTTTATAGATTAACTTTAAGTGAGTTTAAGTTATATGACAGTAAAGATATTTTAATATATAATAAAACTAGGGGAAATCAGCATGAACAATATAATATCCAATATCATCCAATTACAAAATATTGAAATCTCTTAAGATTTGTCAATAAACAATGTTATACATATATTGTGCATCTCTAAAAATAACTTTTTTTGGACTAGTGTTACAGTTTATGAAACCCGACATTAGGGATGCACGATATTGGATTTTGCCGATATCCGATATGCCGATATTTTTCAACTCATTTTGGCTGATACCGATGCCGATACTGATATATTTCCTTTTGTTTGGAAACAACACCAAGTCTCTCCTGTGCAGAAATTATAAGCAAAATATTTTTAATTTTGGTTAGTTTTTAACAAGAACTTATTTATTAGAATTAAATAAAAAATAGTGAAGGTTTTTAACAGTACATTGAAGCTTTGAAAATAACGATAAATCAATTGCTGCATTTTCCCCCCAGAAAGATGCAGTGTTAATCCTAACATTTTATTTTAAGATTTAACATTTGTAGATGGTCTAAAACAAAAGAGTTGTAAAAATTCTGAAAATCCTTTAGAGCTCATGATTTGTTTAAAAAATAAAACATATTACACATTAATGAATAAATTAGTATATATGAAATTATATAATTTACAAGTGTCATGTTTGTGATTTTTTTTTTTCCATGTAAGCTATAGCTTCTGACCATTAAATCAAAACATACTCATTATTTTATGACATGAATTACTGCTTTATTTAATCAGAAACAGAGTCTAAATGTTACTTGTGTAGGCTATTTTACTTGTAATTTAATTAGAAGTAGGCCAACAGCGCCCCCCTACAGATTAAAACTCCTTACCGAACAAGCATTAGGACCCGGAGGAGGCTGCCACTGCTGCCACTGCACGTGCTACTACTGTTACTGTTTACACTGAAGGCGTCATTCTGTAGGTGCTTTCACAGATTAAATGCAGCCATCCAAAACAGTCAATCTAATCTCATTCAGACAAAACTTTGCTTCAAGAATGAGCCACACTGCTGACATGATCTAATCACTAGCACACCCTGAGCACATGTGAGTTAACCCATTCCTCTTATCGGCAAGACATATCGGAATAATTTTTCATATCAGGCAGATGCCGATATTTACATTTAAAGCCATTATCGGCCGATTCCGATATCAGTCCGATAATATCGTGCATCCCTACCCGACATATATAATTTGATTTTCTTTTCTCTTCTTAAACTAGTACTACTGTATAAGAACTGTAATATTAATAATCACAAAGCTACCTCCCCAATCCACCCATATCATTTGTGAAAACTAACCTCCAATTTATTCTGAATGATCGTGGTTGTGACATTACAACCGTTAGCACATGCACACACGGCCGCCCACGTTTACATAACAACAGTGATTCAGTGCTCAGCAACTTCGCCTGTCCTTATGAAAGACGGTGTGAACTGGTATGCAGAGGTTAACCAAACATAAAAGGTCAATTACATACACTATCCTTCAATGTTTTGGGTCAGTACGATTTTTTTTCTTTAGCTAGGATTCATTATTCAAATGTGACATTAAAGACACTTAAAATGCCACAAAAATTTTTTTTTTAGATTTAGATTTTTATTTAAACTTCATATTCATAAAAGAGTCCTGAAAAAAAAAAAAAAAAAAATTCAAGGTTTCCACAAAAACAAGTGTTTTCAACATTGTTCAGTGTCATATGATTCTTCAGAAATCATTCTAATATGCTGATTTGGTCAAGAAACCAAAGAAAAATTTGGTTATTATTATTATTATTATTATTATTATCAAAGGAGCAATGGCTGCTAAAAAGAAGGAATAAATTACATTTTAAAATATATTAAAACAAAAAAAAAGTTATTTTAAGTTGTAATAATGGTTTGGAATATTACAGTTTTTACTGTATTTTTGATCAAACAAATGCAGCCTTGGTGAGCATAAAAGACTTCATTCAAAAACATTTAAAAATCATACTGACCACAAATATTTAAACAGTATTATATAAAGGTAAAGAAGCAAAAACAGGCAGTTCAATTCTAAAGGTCAGAGAGATGCTGGAAAATGGTTATAAAAAAAATTTGGTGCAAGCATCCTGACTAACAGAAATGGGGGGGAAAAAAAAAAAAAAAAAAAATACACAAAATTGTAGAATTTGACCTATTTAAATTGAGGTTTCGTATTTTAGCATGTTCCATCTGTTCAGGTACTTTATCTTCAAGGCATCCCAAAGCTGCTGAAGCTCATGCAGAGTCAGAGCGAGGAGCTCCAACGGGCTGCTGTTGGCGCGCTTCGAAATATTGTTTTCGAAAACAATGAGAACAAAATGGAAGTCAAAGACTGTGAGGGGCTTCCAGTGATCCTGAGACTGCTCAAGACAAACCGAGACATCGAGACCCGACGGCAGCTCACTGGTAAAGGAGCCATTTAGAATATTTAAGCTTTGCGCCATATATATTTCATTACGCAGTCAAACTTCACTTTAGCTGATCCAGCTAAAAACTCAACTAAGAAAACATCCAGATCTTGTACGTGTGACCTCTAGCCTCCCACTAATCTTGCAGATGTTATTCTCTCTCCAGGGCTACTGTGGAATCTGTCTTCTCATGACCTCCTGAAAGAGCTGCTCGCTAGAGATGCGGCCAAACCTCTCACAGACAGCGTGCTGGTGCCCTGCTCAGGCATTTCTGAAGGAGAAGACCCCAAGTTGGAGCTCCTTGCTGACCCCGACATTTTCTACAATGCTACTGGCTGCCTGAGGTATTATCAACTGAAGGAGAAGATACAAATGAAGCAGATTTATTTTGACAATCTAAGCCGCTCTTAGAGCTACAATCGCCAAAGTTATACATACACATTATTCTAATATGCACTACTGTTCAAATGTTTGGGAACAGCAAGATTTGTTTTTTTGAAAAAATACTATTACTTGTATTCAGCAAGGCAGCATTAAACACAGTTATAATATTACAAAAGATTTGTAAAAGATCATCAAATCAGTATATCAGAATGATTTCTGAAGGATCATGTGACACTTAAGACTGGAGTGATGGCTGCTGAAAATCATCTATGTCATCATAGGAATATATTACATTTTAAAATATTAAAGCAGAACATAGTTATTTTAAATTATAATATTTACTGTTTTTTCTGTATTTTTTATTTTAAAAATTGGTTGAGCCTTAGTGAGCATAATTCAGCAAATATTTTTATATTTACTTATTTAGAACATTGCACTTTACATTGCATTTCTTCATACAAATTGTTATTAAATAATACTTTTTTTTTTTTTAAGAAATTTGAGTTCAGCTGGTCCAGATGGACGTAAAGCCATGCGGGACTGTGAGGGTCTCATTGAGTGCATCATCTATTATATCCGTGGCACCATTGCAGACTACAAACCTGATGATAAGGTAAAGAGCTACTCACATTAAATCCCCATCTTTATCAACAGCAACAGTAAGTCTATATCTTATCTTATATCTAATAATTAAAGGAGTCATATCACAAGGAATCAAATTTTCCTTGATCTTTGAAGATAAAAGAGCTTGATGTACTATGAAAGCTTTCATAACACAGACTGACCTCCCCAGTGGGGAAATAAAATTTTATTCAAACTAAATTCCTCAAACGATTCATTCTGAACGCTTGCAACTTTGTGACACAGATGAATGCATAAGCATGTGACTGTCCACATTTACGTCAGTGATACCTGTTGGGTGATAAGAATGGGTGATAATGTGATCTGGGGTGGTTATTCCAACTGGTGAACAATTCATCATAATTTAATTATTAATTCTTATTTTCCAGGCCACAGAAAACTGTGTGTGCATCCTGCACAACCTCTCTTATCGGTTTGATTGTGAGTTACCTCGTGTGGATTCCCCGGTAGTACAACAACCCAAACAAAATCACAATGCAGAAACTAGCAACCCCGGCTGTTTCATCCTCAACAGTCCCAAAAACTCTGAGGAGGTTAGTGTTATACCCTAGATTAAAAGAATAGTTTCCTGAAATGGATTCACCCTTGGGCCATCCAAGATGTAGATAAATTTGTTTCTTCATCAGAAGAAATTCAGCATTACATCACTTGCTCACCAATGGATCCTCCGCAGTGAATGGGTGCCGTCAGAATCATGCTGATAAAAACATCACAATAATCTACAGGTAATCCACACAACTCCAGTCCATCAGTTAATGCCTTGAGAAGCAGAAAGCTGCATGTTTGTAAGAAACAAATCCATAAAGGCATTTTTAATGTTGCTTCCCCCTAAAAGTCCTCTATCCAAAATATTGCTTTAAAATATTGCAATCTTGTCTAAAATAGGACAGAAATACGCACAGATCAAGCATGTTTATAAATGAAAACAGTTCTAAACAAACAAATCTATGTATTTTAATGTGAGATGGTAACAGGAGATGGACTTTTTCACTGGAGGAAGTGTTATTATGCATTATGGACTCGAAACAATGGTTTGAAGTTAAAATGCCAGAATGATGGATTTGATTCTTACAAACAAGAAGATTTTCACTTCACAAGACATTAAGTGATCAACTGGAGTCATGTGGATTATTTGTGGATTATTGTGATGTTTTTATCAGCTGTTAGAACTCGCATTCTGACGGCACCCATTCACTGCAGAGGATCCATTGATGAGCAAGTGATGTAATGCAGAATTTCTCCAAATCTGTCCCATTGACAAAAAAAACAACCTCATCTACATCTTGGAGTAGCTAAGAGTGGTTGAATTTTAAGCAATTTCTCATTTCTGGGTGAACTATCTTTTAAAATACATTAATGTCTTTCAAATTCAAATTAGAATGATTTAATGTTGTAGCTGATGATGTAATGAAAATGTGTGACTTTGCTTTTTTTCTGTTGAGTATTCAGACTGACCAAAATGGCTTTCTCTAATGCAAATGTAGTGGTGTCAAAAACAAATCGACCTCATATGTGGCATCATATGTTGTCTCACCTCAGGCTCAGGAAGCGGATGAAGTCTATCCCTTACTCGAGGAGAATGGCAGCCCTCAAGGTGTTGAGTGGCTCTGGAGCGCCATCACCGTCCGCATGTATCTCTCTCTCATTGCCGTCAGCACAAACCAGCACACAAAAGAGGCATCCATTGGAGCTCTGCAGAACCTCACAGCCTGCTCTGGAGAGGTATAATCTAGAAATAAATCTCAAGGAATTAGCTATAAGCAGCACTGACTTCAAATCACATTCACATGTCTTTTATCTCTATTAGACATCCCAAGCCATCGCACACTTCATCGTGGAAAAAGAGGGAGGCCTATCTCAGGTAAAGAAGATACTACAAGAAGGAGAGAAGGAAGAGATCAGAATATCTGTGTCACTGCTAAAAAACATCTCTCGTTACCGAGAACTGCATGGAGATATTGGTGAGCTGCCATTATATAACAATATACGCAATAACAGTGTCAGGCAGAAGAGTGAATAAACAAATGGTTTATGAACATCTCTTCAGTTAAACAGGTGTTACCAGAACTGGTTGCCATCCTGCCCAAATCTGACCAAAGCGAAGAGCAGCCTATAGAGGTCACTGTAACGATCTGTCACATTCTCATCAATCTGAGCCACGCATCTGTATCGAACGCCTGTGCCATCATAAACCAAGGAGCGTTACCTAAGATCATCAGCATCAGCACTAAAGACAATGGGTACGGTTTGATTTTCAGGAACTTTCAGTCATGGCATATATAATAAAACTCACAATAAAAGTAATTTATGTTCATTTATGTGACTTATTTAATTCATACCTTCTCAACTAAATCTAGGTTTGGACCCACTCGGGCAGGCCAGGCAGCTTGTATTTTACTTCATACCCTATGGAGGCATTCAGAGCTGCATAGCAGTTTCAAAAAGGTGAGATGTTTGCATCCTACAGTAATGAAGTAATAAAGTGTTATTACTTACAATCAATAACAAATAAATAGCTTTGCAGTACATTCTAACCAATAGTCAAAGAAGAAGATCGGTTTAAGGCAGCTACTCAAGGTATTAACAGTTTACAATGAAGAAATTAATGCAGTTAACTGCTGGAAGGCATGACAAAACTAATAGAACAAAACATAGTAGTTAGTTCATACCCGGCGTGTGACAAGTTAGTGTACATGTACATCGATTTGTGTCACTAATGCAGTGAAGCAAATTTGTGTCATTTCACATCATTTCCTGATCTCATTATTCTGCCTCACCTTGTCCTGATCATTTATGCCTCACTCCCTTTCTCTCTCATCTATAAAAAGTGGCAAAAAGGCTGACAATTATTTATGAAATGGTCAGAAAGATGCAAATATTTACTAATATTAGAAAACATTTAAACAATATTTTTAATCTATACATTTTTAAAAATGTATATTTTTCTCGATATTTTTAAACATTTATGTTATGTATGTATTTATTTATTAATTAGAAAAAAAATTATATCTATAATAAAAATACCTATAATCAACACCTATATTGTGTTTTACTATTTTATTAATTTGCACAACTTTTCCAGGTTTGGAAATAACACTTAAAATTAGGCTAACTCGTATATCTCAGTTTCAAGACCATGGGAAGCCTATTCTTCAAAGGGGCGAGGTGGTGTATTAAAATGAGAAATATCTTGAGTTTTATTTAGCTTATTTTAAAGCATGTTTTCTCTCATTTAAAGTCATCCTGTGGCTTCCTTGGAAGTTGGTTGAGAACTACTGATCTAGAGTGCTCAAAAACTTTCATTGCTTTCATTTCATGTATATTAACTCTTGTCATCTTTTTTTTTTAATCCATGGCAGGCTGGTTACAGGAAAACCGACTTCATAAACAACAGGACAGTGAAGGCTGTGAATTCAGTTCGTGATTAATGGGATCTAAAAATCTACCGCAATGAACAAGTCTTTTCACCTGCTTTTTTAGGAAATATTAAAAATGGTGCTAATAACATGGCTTTGGTGCATGTTTGTATATGTGCTTTGTCTTAATTTAATACTTATTTTTACTTATATTTACTATGTGTTTAATTAAATGATAATAGTTATGTCTGTCAATTTTTATTTATTTTTTACTGACCCTTTTAAGATTTTTACTGCCTTTCGTCTGTTTAAATAGTGATATTAAAAGCATTTTCATCAACAAAGATATTTATTTGTGTATTTGTTTTATTTTGCAGTAAGTAAAGCCACGTCCTAGCTTTGTGTAGCAAAACAGTGTCTAAGTTATTTTTTATTATTTTCAAATAAACTACAATATTTTCTCCAGTCACTGTGGGGTTAATGTCTGTTTGTTTAGTTACCATGGATCTGTTTGAGTACCGCCTGCTCTCAACGCTCTAGTAAACACGGTTAAAAAGCAAAGCATTAATAAAAAACCTCAAAGAAATTTGGCGTTATGCTTTGATACCCGTGATGATTTCTGTAACTTGAGAATCACGCTAAAGGTTCAGGAAGTGATTTGAACTCTTTTGAATAATAACAAATCATCATAATCCGCGGTGGGAGGGATTAAGCGAAAGATCGAATTCGCTTTAGGTTATCGACAGAATCAGAACTCAATCAAAACGTTCGAATAAAACTGACACATGCATTCGTCGACAATAAATGACTAATGTTTATGCTTTGTTACTTTGTACAGTAGCTCGCTTTGTCCACAAAGTATTTTAATGTACTTTTACGTCACATCCGTAAACAAAGAAGCTCATGCGAGCTGGACTGTGCCATTATGTTACTAGGGGGTGTCCGGAGTCATGTACATGCGATATTGTCGACATATTTTGTTGTTTTATTATAAAACAATCGTCTTGAGACTATTTTGAGTTTATAATATCTCTTTCCGACAGTTACATATTCGTTTCTCTTAATACCTTTTATTCTTATACCAAAGACAAAATATCGGAACCCCTATAGGTGGCGGAATAATAGATTCTCCCTGTTTCACAAAACACTACAAGCCAAGTGATATTT
>JAFVLL020018021.1:0-24644 GCA_021397915.2 Tor tambroides | reverse complement strand
GGCGCGATGCCAATTTAGACAAGTGTGCCCGAGGATGCCATCCTGCTCCGCATGGCAGATTCTCCTGTCAGGAGGACGTGCGAGTGTGTGTGTGTGTGTGTGTGTTAGAAAGGAGAGAGAAAGTGCGGGGGGTTACGGCCCAAGTGCTCCCCAATTCAATTTTCCCTCCACACACACACAATTAAATTCAGCCAGAGCTGAAGAGAGAGAGAGAGATGAGATCTGCCTTCATAATGGAGACTGTGTATCTGTGTGAGCGTGTGTGTCAGGGGGATTTTCAAATCCCTGCTTTTGCTTCACTGCATCTTTTCTTTTGAGGGATTCCTGAATATCTATGAAGAATACCTCGTCCTTCATTCTGTGTATTCATTGACTTATTAGTCAACAGAGACCACGCTCGGAGGATTCTTTCTTTCCTTTTTAGCATTAATTCTGCTTTTGGTATTGAAACTGACCATTTTCCATTTCTCTCTTCTGTCATTCTAGGATGTCTATGAGAAGATTCTGGCGATAGAAAGACACCAGGACAAGATGAGAAATAAAGGCCTCTTCACGTCAGATACCAAACAAATGTGAGCACTTCAAAACTTCCTGCAAGAAAAACATTTACGTTTATGCATTTAGCAGATGCTTTTATCCACACCGACTTACAAAAGAAGAGCAAAAGCAATTTGTCATAGAGCCAACAGTTATTTTTGTAATATACAACGCTAGGTGTATTAGAATATTAAATCTTTTTCCTTTGTTTCCTCTCAGATTGCTGACTGGAAGTAGGTGGCTGTTAAAAGAGGAAATTGAGGAGTATCTGGTAGAGAACATTTCAGATCATGATGTAAGAACTTCTACATTGCCTGAATCCTGAGAAGACTGTAATTCAGGTTGGAAACGCAAGAGGGTGCTGTTGGCAAACTAAGTGAGTTCTCTTGTTTTGTGTAGTACATGCGGTTGATCCAGCTGATGGAGAAGATGTTGTCTATGCCCTACTGCTCTCTGGAGGAGGAGTTCGTACTGAAGTTCCGCAAACAGCTGGAGGTTCAGTCCAGTAAACACGAGACTCCTGCCCTGCAGTACGACCCACAGGGAGTCGCATTCTGCATTGCAGATGGTAAATAAATAAATAGGCTAATTAAATGTGTTATCAGACACTCCAAGTTTGCCAGTGAGTATCATAAATGTAATCCATGCACATTTTTCCAAAGTCTGCAGATGTGTTCTGTAGTCAAACGTTCACTTTTTCACATATAGTGTATAGGCTTGATAATTCTCAATCTGATTTGATTATTTGTGATAACTGCATATATTGTGCACTTTCAGTTCCAATGATTGCCATCCAAATGAGGGAATTTATGAGAAAATAGAAAAGCAATTTTTATGTCTCTCTGGTCCAATAAGCATTACACGAGTGGCCAAAATTGAGACACGTGAAACATTTAGGGTGAAAACTGCTGTTGTAAATTAATTATTAACAAGACAAACATTATTCAATTAATGTATTATTCTGGTGTGCTTAGTACCAAAAATTTTAGTTTTAATAATATTCTTGTCTTTCAGCCCCATTTTTCACAATCATCGGTGTTGTTTTAGTATTTTTTTTTATATACTATATATACTACAGTACTATAGTGCAGTATTTATTAATATTTTCAATGAGCATTTATTTTTAGTTTTGGTTATGTGCTTTTGACATTTAGATTAAGTTAGGTTTTTTATACTTCTAATTTATTTAGTTTTAGTCATTTTAGAACTTCAGACATTTTCATTTCTAGTTTCCATGTTTATTAATATTTATATTTTATTTTATTTCAGTTGTATTTTAAGTACTGAAAATCATTTACAATCAGTCTGTATGAATATATTGTTGTATTAGTATCAATGAGATGCAACTATCATTTTTTTAATAAGTTTGTATTTGTTTTATTTTAATTTAACATTTTTAATTTTGTAGTTTTTTGTCATTTTTAGTAGTTAACTTTAGTTAGTAGAATTAAACAAAATAAGTTTATATATTTATTTCATTTAATATTTATTTATTTATATAACAAAGATGTTTATTTTAGTTTTAGTTAACTAGAATAATCCTGAGTTATTAATATAATATAATAAGATTTGACAGCTACAGCCGACGAAAGATTTTCAAACCTTCTAATCAGAATTCTGATCTGTTCCTCACAACATGAGAGAATGTAAATGATGGCGGCGTTTACTATTTGAGTGAGCTATTCCTTTAATTCTCATAATTCTGTAAGTAAGATCTGAGAGGTAAAGAATTTTTATTCTGCAAGGTTTCCGTCTCACACTTCTTGCATTCTTGATTAAAACTGTGTTTCGTCTGTACACTCACTTAATTCCCACGTCACTCTAACTTTGTTTTTTCTCCCTCACCCTCCTTCCAACAGGCAGAAGGAAGACCGCCAAAGCCAGCATCACCCTCAGAGACAGTGGCTCCGGGAACATCACAATCAACGGCAGGAACTACCTCCACTACTTTCCCGTACTACAAGACAGGTGTGTATGAGGGTGCCTCAGTCATGCATCACATCTTTGTGGAAAGATCCTTTTAGCATGTCAAGAGCTTGGATATTTGTTTTTACTCTAGTTAGTATGCCATAAATGAGAGCCACACCAAATCCAGCATTTGTGGTCCAGTGTGCATGGTGAGTGTGTTGGGTTTTTCTAATGTGGTTGTAAAGTTAATTACACAGATGAGTGAGCCGGAGACTTGGCGCTGTCAGCGTGCGGCCGGCTGCCCGCCCTTATCACACCGTCCGCTTCACACAGGCCTAATTGGAGCAGAAGGGGAGTGTTGCTCTGTGTCAGCACTGTGAGCGCACACATACTAAAGCACGCGCTTGCATCGCGTCCTCTCAGTAGTTCTTACGGTAGCGGGATTATCACTTTGTCTAAATGTGGTGATACAGTCCTCAAAGGGGGATTTGCAGGAGTGTCATTCATACAGATGTTGAAAGCTTGAGTCGTCCTGCGGAGAGAAACATGTTCTTAATTCTCTCCACACTATATATATACCTTTCACTCTTCCCTCTGTTTCTCAGGGAGCAGCTGATGTTTCCTCTGCACTTTGTGGGCATGCTGGGCCGGTTTGACGTTGAGGGCAGTGTGGAGGGCAGTGGTCACTCTGCTCAGGCTGGAGCTCTGCGATTGGCCATCTCAAGGGCACTGCTCAGCTTTGTGTCTGAGGGAGAAGTTGAAAAGATGAGGCAAGGTGTGTGACAAGAAGCCTAAAGCATTATAATGATATATGTCTATGCATATTCTAGGGATGGGCGATATATCTCATGCGATATGCATGCGCATCTCGTCAGTAAAGCCGGTTCCTTGATTGGCGGTAAATCGCCATCACCTGTTTTCAAATGGAGCGGCGTTTAATACACACAGCCGTAGATCACTGAGAAGCTACGCAATATCGCGTTCATTATCGAAGGCGATTCATCTGCGATAATGAACGCGATATTGCGTAGCTTCTCAGTGATCTACGGCTCCGTGTATTAAATGCCGCTCCATTTGAAAACAGGTGATGGGGATTTACCGCTAATCAAGGAACCGGCTTTACTGACGAGATGCGCATGCATATCGCATGAGATATAACGCCCATCCCTAGCATATTCATATATAGGCCTACTCTATAATTTCATTAAGAAGTTTGTCTGGGTTATTTTATGTTTAGTTCACGTTGAATACCGCAGAAAATAATTTCGTCCAAGGTTTGTGAAAATGAAAAGAAAACTTTTGTTTTTTATGTGTCCAATAATATGCACATTGTTTTCTTTTAACAAATTTCAATTATTTTTATTTAAAATAATAGCTGGAAGTTATACAGCAATAATGTAACTGGAAAACAAAAGATTCATTAAAAAAAATACCAGTTTCATCATTGAGACATTAGATTTAGATAGATTTTCTGTTCTGTCTACTTGTTTTCTTTTTATTTATTATAAACAAAAAAACCTATTGGTCCAGTCAAATGGGCAGAATGTATGTTATCATTTTAGTAATTAGTAGTAATTTTAGCAATTAGTGATATTCAAAAAATAGATTTACCCCCAAAAAATTGACTTTTTTAAATTAATGTTGCCCCCTCCCCCCAATTTTCTTGGTAATATGTGAGTTTCAGTCATATTAACAACATTGTTAGGCATGTTAGACTGTACTGCATTGCACTGCACTGCACAGATCTAATATTTTGACGTTTCTGATGTAACGGTGGCAAGATATTTTTAATTTCTATGCCTTTTCTGCAGTAGAACGGTGTCACAGATGCAGTTCATCTGTCATCATCTGTTTTCTCTGATTACCCAAACAGCTGGCCTGCTGACCGCTGACCCCAGGATCAGGGAGAGGAAGAAACCAGGGCAGGAGGGAGCGCGGAAGAAGTTAACTTGGAAAAAACGCTGAACAGGAAAGGATCAATACAGCACAGGAACCCTGAGAGAGGACACAACTTCTCTCTTTCTCACTGGATTGAGTTATTCTATAGACAACCATATCTTGCTGATCACAGACATAAACCAGCCCTACTGCATCAAACCAGCTTGTATCAGTTAAAATTGACAAAATATAGACTCTATTGGTTGATGGCATTGGACATCTGAGCAGAAAGATCTTTCTTTTTCTGAGATTTAATTGTGTATATTAAAGCTGTATTGAAAATGTTAATATAAACATCTTTCAATAAACTATTTTTTTTAATATGTGAATATTTCTAGTTTATTTTTTACCAGAATATAGTGAGATTTGATAATTGTAATGCTCTTACCACAAGAGGGCGCCAATCTGTTTTTGAAATGATCAGTTTAGCTGGTTTTAGATTTATTTCATTTTATCTAATAATATTATTACTATGCTGACTGGGGCAGTTACATATTTCACACAGAAATTTGCAGCATAGCGCACAATGGTGACGCTATAATACAATATATTTAAAAAATTCAGTTTCACTGTAAAATATAATTGTTTGCAGTGTAGAAAAAAAATTATCTTTAGTACATACTATTGTTACAGTTAAGCAGCATGAATGTTAAAAATGTAACTGGCCTTTTTATACTTCGTTTACTTGTCTCAGACTATCACTTTTGAAACTATATTTGATTGCAGTACGTGCTGTTATTATAAGTAGCTGAACAGTTCAGTATTTTCAGAGCTAGTTTTATTTACTTTTTGCCATCCAAAAATATATTACCTACACTTTTAAAAACACTCACCTTTGAGACCCCTTCCTCCACCACTATTCTCATTGTCTCCCTCCATCTCATGACTTTTGGCTCTTCAGCTTTTCTACAATGAAATACATCACTGTGTGTTCCATTCATGTAGGCATAGTTTTATTAAAATGGACGTCTTTACATTCTGTACATTCCACCCACACTGGCATCGATTTACAAAGCAACAAACAGTTAATAATACAGTATGTACACACCAGTATCTATGTATATTGTTAGGTATATAAAATACTTTAAGTGGATATAAAGAGATGTAGCAACATAGAAGATTTCCATTTATAACTGCTCAAGCTGAAAAAGTTTACAGTCTCTCTTTAGACAGTTAAGGGGGAGGACCGATGTGGTTGCACATTTGACGAATGGAACTTTTTGCTAGGTAAAACGCATCAGCAAATCAAAGCAAAGTAGACCCAGTAGCGCACATACACTTTACTACACAGGCATTGTGTACAATACCCAAAGTAATTTATGTATTTAACGACGGGACCATTTTTGAATCGAATTTACCGTCATCCTTGTAGCCAGTTACCAGTATAACAAACCGTTTTTGTAAAAACGTCTGAAGGCAACTAGTCATCCTACCTTTCCCTTGTCATAGCCGAGGTCATTTTACGTATTTATTAAGTAGGCAGTGTTTATTCTGTGCTTTTTTCCCCCCAATATTTCACTCTTCACTTACTCCACCTTTAAATCCCACTATTTTCACTTTCAGACAACATTTTTCAAATACTTATCAAATATAAGGTTATAGATTAATCTCAGGCAAAACCTCCCGCAGCTATTTGCTACCGTGCTTCCCTACAATTTACATGTCATTTAGCAAGTTAAAATATTTTCCGATCATTAAAATCACAGCTTAGCATTCTTAAGACATGAGGGCTCATGTCCAAATCACCACATGCATATGAGAAACAAACAGCTGGATGTAATATATGCATTTTAGCATTTAGTTATAACATGTACACAAACACAGCACAGCCTGAGTCCATTGGTTTGTTTGATATGGCTACAGTTTGACTAAATATCACAAACTTGACTTCAAATGGAAATATCAAGCCAAATTAATCTTCTGACATGGAAAGGAGGGAGAGAGAGACACAAGAATATCTTTCTTGGGTTGTGCTCATTAATCAGACTTTCATTGAAGAATCTTACATAACACTATGATGTAACTTTGAAGTTTTTCCAGATCAGACTATAAATGAACGTGGAAAATCTACCCTTTTTATCTCTATTAAATGGTTTAAAATAGCTATGATGACCAGAAACCATACTCATAATGAAATTATGAAAATAATTTGTCTTTTTTGAGCATTTCTCCCTTATATTAAATGAATCATGACGTAATCACTTAAGGCTATAACCTGTCACTCTCTGAGAACAGAGCAAGTAACTTTGGTGTTTTGTTTGTTTAATGAAAACTATTGACCAGCTTAATCACAAAGTCATTTTTGATAATTCTGCTCACAGAGAACAGTCAACTAGTATTAAACCCCAAACAGCTTGCAAACAATAGTTATTATGGATACCATCCATTTAAAAGCAAAGATAGCCACTGGACCAGTCATCATAAGGCGATGCTAAAAAGATCAACCAAAAGACAATGTCAGGTTTTCTTGTTTGTTGTTCATTAAAATATTCTCATATTCGTTGTCAGTGTTGTGTGCGCACACAGAGGGATTATGGAATAAATAGTATTTCAGACATCCACACACTCATTTGCTGACTGACATTTGCAGGTCCTGGTCGCAGCAAGTGCTCTGGCATGGGCTCTGAACGACTGCCCTATGCACTCAGCCTTCTCCCGTGTGTGCGGTACAGGTGTGACGCCAGCATGTGTCGACTGCCCCATGGTACTGATCACCTCATGTGTGGTTGCTGCGGTGGGCGTTTTCATGTTGCCGCTCTATTGGTAAGTTCAGGGCATTCTTGGCGACACAGTGAACGTGGACAGGCGTTCCGCCGGGCAAGCAGGCGCAGTCTGGCTCGCTAAAGGTATTGTGGCACAGCTGGCATCCTTTCTTTTCAGACACTAATATTGGGCCGCCTCGATACTTCAGCTGCGCAACACAGAAAGCAGTGGTTAGTGGATCAATGACATTTACTGTAAGTATGTTCAATTATAAAAGGAAAGGAACACTTTTAAAAAAGATTAAAAAGATGTTGGTTTTGAAAAACATTTTAAAAATATTTAAAATTTTGGGGTCAGTAAATTGCAATAATAATAAAACTTTTATTCAGCAAGGATGCATTAAATTGATCAAAAGTGACAGTAAAGATAAAAAGTTTCTCATTTCAAATAAATGCTGTTCTTTTGAACTTTCTATTCATCAAAAAACCCTGAAAAAAATGTGTTTCCACTAAAACATTAAGCAGCAATAGTAAGATTTTTTTTTTTTTTTTTTTGAGCAACAAATTAGCATATTAGAATGATTTCTGAAGGATCATCTGACAATGATGACTGGATTAATGATGCTGAAAATTCAGCTTGAATCACACAATTACATTTTAAAGTATTAAAATAAAAAAAACAAACAATCATTTTAAATTGAAAATATATTTTACGAAATTAATGTTTTTATTCTTGATCAAATAAATTCAGTCTCAAGTATAATTTACTTTCCTTTTTCAAAAAAAAAAAAAAAAAAAAAAAAAAATTCTTACTGACCCCAAACTTGAACATTAATAAATGCTAAAAATTTACTTTGAAGACAAGTTAGTGTACATATCGCAATCATTTTCAGTTTTAAAAATATTTAAATATGGTACATGGTAAATACGGTATGGTATATGTATGTGTGTGTGTGTATATATATATATATATATATATATATATATATATATATATATATATATACACACACACACACACATACATACAGTCAGGTATATATATATATATATATATGGACACAGGCACAATTTTTTATTATTTTAGCTATCTGACCAAAACATATTCAAGTTACAGTTATATAATGAATCTGGGCTTAAAGTGCACACTCTGAGCTTTAATTTGAGGGTATTCTAAAATGCTAAAAATTCAGCTTTGAAATCACAGAAATAAATTAAATTTTAAAATATATTCAAACAGAAAATAGTTTTTAAATTTTAATATTTAAAAACTATTCCATATTTATTAACTATTCCATATAATATTTAAAAATATTTAAAAATTGTACTGGTTTTTTTTGTACTTTGG
Organism: Tor tambroides; assembly: GCA_021397915.2. Lineage (NCBI taxonomy): Eukaryota > Metazoa > Chordata > Actinopteri > Cypriniformes > Cyprinidae > Tor > Tor tambroides. The sequence continues at coordinate 16,211 of JAFVLL020018021.1, read as the reverse complement.
ATCAAATAAACGCAGGCTTGGTGAGTAGAAGAGACTTCTTTAAAAAAAACATTAAAAACCTTACTGTCCAAAAACTTTTGACTGGTAGTGCATTAGTGTATATGTCACAATCATTTTCAGTAAAAATAAATTAAATGAATTTAAATTATATTTAAATGTAAAAATGTTAATATATATATTTAAATGAAATATAAATTAAATGTAAAATTTTAAATATGGTACTTTTTTAACATGAATTATTAATTTTGAATAATGTTTGGGGACTTGCACTGCATGACATCTAAACTAACCTTGCCTTGTCATTGAAGTCAAGATATCTGACATTTTTGGTGACTTATTGACCTTGACACCCATATGACTTTTTGCAGACAAAGTTTTTTCCAAATATTACTTAATAGTCAAGTAGATTTATTTGTTTTTTTCTAAGAAATAATAATACAACATTGTGCCAAACTACTCAATTAAGTTTTCTTTTCAAGAATTTTATTCTTTTATTGTTTTTTTTTTGTTTGTTTTTCCCATCATAATGCTATCTGGACAGTTGTATCACCCTGACATTTTTACTTTATAGCCCGCAAATATATCAAAATGAATTTCGATTCTGATTTCTGATTTTGATTAAATGAATAGAATGAGCACCATGTGACTGACTCTGTGCTGACATTGAAAATAAAATCCTAATTCATGAGAACTCACCCTGTCATGCTGAAGCTGGAGATTTTGTGCTCTGGCCAGCCCCACTGCAACCTGGGAAATGCACCGTGCATGCACACTGGCCCTCAGCGCCCCGCACAGGAAAGGACGGAGTAACGGTAGAGACCACTCCTCTGGGAGCAGCTTTAACACACGCACTGCATCAAAAACTTCTGCGTTCCGGTTAAGCAAGTCAACGGCAGCTACTGTTTGTGCCCCTCCCGGTACATCCGGGTCCAAGTAGACACTCAAGAGTTGGTGGAAAAGGTTCTGACGGTAGGACTGGTCATGAGACGCAGAAGCCCAAGAGCAGTATTCCTCAGCTGCAGCCGAGTCTTTGAGCTGGTGCACTAGAATATGCAAGGCCTTGTCATGTTCCTCTAACTTCCCATGTAGTGTAGAACGCTCAAGCAGCAGCAGCTCGGAGTCCTGAATTTTACCTACAAGTACACAAGCAGATGACACTCAAACCATATTACAGCTCTTAAAACTATACATTCTCCAACCACTTTATAAGGAACACCTTGCTAATACTGGAAAATCCCAGCAGATCAGTAGTTTCTGAAATACTCAAACCAGCCTCGCTGGCAAAAACAACCATGTCACATTTAAAGTTACTTAAATTACCTTTCTTCCCCATTCTGATGCTTGGCTTGAACTTAAGCAGATTGTCTTGACCACACACATGCCTAAATTCTAGAGCTGGGTACAAAAAAAAATATTGATTTCTCGATTTTAATCGAGAAACTATATCGATTCTTAAATCCAAAGAATCGATTAGTCTTGCCCGGGTTAATGATTGGAACATTGTAGCGCGCCTCCCATCCAATAAATTGCAATAAGCTTTGTGATTTTTTACTTTTGATATCAAACAAAGTCTCAGATTTCAAATTCTGTCCGTATTATTACAGTACTCAAACAATAAATACCGTTTTGGCTCTGTTTAATGTGGAGTGACAGATCGCTGTAGCGCCTCAGTTCAAGAACTGCTGCTCATCAGCTTTAACGAGCACGAAAATAATCATTAATGAACGTCCGAAGGTATGTTAAAAGAAAGAGTACAACTTACAGAAATTCATATCCTGGAAAGACATTAATATAACAGCTTGTAAACAATATGTCAGGTAACACAATATTTACCTCAAAAAATCATATTCGGTGATAAACTCCTTAATAAACTCGGAAACCTGTTAGTCAGCTAGAGAAATGAACTCTAGTGAGGAGAATTTTGTTAAATTCGAGTAGAACTGGAGTTGAAATATAATAATGTAATTTGAAGTTAAAGTTAGTAACTTATATATGATATTATAAAAACTTCATTGAGTGTAATTTAAGTGTTTGTAAACAAATCAGCTAATTTTAACCTTCGATATTATAGTAATGTAGTACCAACTGACTCTCATGTATACATTACAGTATTATTTGAGAGATTTTTTTTCCTTGAGAAAATTTGCCATGTACTGTACCTGATGTATATGCAAAATAATCAATATCGAAATCAAATCGCAAGCTTGTGAAGCATAAATGCATCGAATTGTGCAATTTGTGTCAAAACTCAGGCCTACTAAATACAGTTGTCGCCATGTGATCGGCCGATTAGATATTTGCACTAATGAGCAGTTGAACAGGTGTACCTATTAAAGTGTACATTAAAGTCAGTGTACATTGTACATACAACTGAATGGAATTTGATGAAAATTGTTATCTCACAAAAATCTCCAATAGCTAAAACTTAGACAAAAAAAAAAAGACTGAAACTGGATATTCTTATTATTTTTTATTATAATTATAGTTCTAATAAATTCATTTCTGCCAAGTCTAAAAATAAATACTACGTAATAATGTAAAAAATAACAAAAAATAATAGAGCATTTTTACTTTAAAGTGCAACACTACAATAATGAAATATTTGTGTTAACTTTCATGTGTTATTTTGACAGAAAAGTTTAGTGAAATCTAGTGAAATGCTGTAAACCTCTATTTAAAGAGGCTTGATCCCCTGCCTCTTTATTTGTTGCCTTCCAGAATGTGATTTTTACAAAGGGGGAAACCATATAGTGTGAATCCAGTGGACACTGCGTTCCCAAAATGCACGTTAGACTCACTGCATATACTGTAAACCAAGGCACTCTGTATTGAAATCACTGTAAACTGCACACACACACTGCACTTACTTTAGTGCTACATTCAATTTAGTAGGTTTTCATCACCTCATGGACACCCACCCGAGAAACCCAACTTTAGATGGTCAGAAGTCACAAAGCGTAGCTTTAAACATTACTACAACACCTGAAAATTGAAACACTATTACTGTATGAACAGTCAACAAATGCAATGAGCCATATCTGTAAACTCAATAAAAACTACTAGACATCTGCTCAGCTCTGCTGTTGGTGTTCTTTTCCTAAGGAGACAATGAATTATACTGCAACCAAGTGGTCAGTGTGTCTGACATTAAATAAAAACCTAATACGTCTATTGGAGAAAAGGCACAGGCACACAGGTGCTGGGTACCTACCTAGTAGTAATTGGACCCTATACAGATTAGACTCTTTTAATAACCGTTGTAGTTTCTGGCGGGCAGCAGACAGCTGGTCATCAGTGGCTGACGGTCGTAAGATCAGGCCCAGCACTCTGTCTGCATACAGCACAGCTAGATGTGTGTGATACTTCTCTTTCTGTAACAACAGAGACACAACACACAAAGAGAGGGGAAACCTTTAGCACTGGACTAAAGAATTAAAAATGTTTTGGCATAGTGACGATTTACCTGCAGTCTCTTCTCTAGAACAAGGTGTTCCAGGTAGAACAGAAGGGCTTGACTGTGCTTCTGCAAATATGTGATCACATCATCTGGGTTTAACTGGTCCGTCTTCTCCTCTGAGGTAGGCCGTTTGGTGAAGATCTGCACACCAATCTGTATTTAAAAGGTAAAGAGAGCTATTCAATGACATCCCAATGACTATTTTGTGAGTAAACGATAATATGAAGTCCAAACCTTTTGATCCTTCTGTAGTGCCCAGTCTGCATGCCGCCACACAAGATCAAGGTTGGAGCAAAAACTAAGAAAATCCACAACATATTCAAACAGATCTGGTCGTGTTGAGTCCTGGAGATCTCCATTGGCAATCTTTACCCACATCTATAAAAAGACAGGGCCAAAAAATGCTTTTAGTCATCCATTACCTGAGAGTGTATCCAAACTGTAAAGTTATTCAAATAAAATGGCATCTTGCCTAAAATGAATATTCCATGTTAAACACACCTTAAGCATTTATAGATAGCATCTGAAGTAACATTCCTTCCACTTCCCCCATTGTGGAAGTCAATGGAACTACTTTTATTTTATTATTGCTACTTTTTAGCTGGTCATGATACAAACAGAATAATTTTGTAAGCAGTATATTTAGACAGACAAGACTGGTAAGCAATTTTTATAACACCAGTGTAACTCTGACAGACCAATATGTAATCCAGGCAGATTAACTGGCCAATACATGGCCATTTATACATTTTCTCTCTCATTTATAGATTGCTCATGTCTACATCAGATTTGCTGATTAACAGAAGCGGTTACTACACTCAGTTCCAAAATCTACAGAAAAATGAATAGTGCATAATTTAAAAAAAATTTTAAAAATTGATAAAAGTGATTTTTTTTTTTTTCAGTTTTATTCCTTTGAATTTGTTTTTTTCAGAATTCTTTGATGAATTACAGCATGGTTTCCACAGAAAATATAAATAAGCAGCTCAAATGTTTTCAACAATAATAGCAATAAAAAAAAAGTTCATTGAGTGCCAATTCAGCATATTAGAATGCTGGATCATGTGACACTAAAGAGCTACAATAATATTTTTTCTGTAGTAATCTGCAGCATGCCACATATGATGTTATGTCATATGATAAGATTAAATAATATTTAAAGGAATAGTTCACCCAAAAATGGAAATTCTGTCACTAATTACTCACCATTATGTGGTTCCAAACGCGTAAGAACTTTGTTCATCTTCGGAACACAAATTAAGATATTTTTGATGAAATCTGAGAGCTTTCTGACCCTGCAGAGACAGCAACACAACTGACAAATTTAAGGCCCAGAAAAATAGTAAGGACATCGTTAAAATAGTCCATGTGACATCAGTGGTCCGACCGCAATTTTATGAAACTACTAGAACACTTTTTGTGCGCAAAGAAAACAAAAATAACTTTATTCAACAATTTCTTCTATTCTGTGTGTAAGTTTCCGACACGCATTCAAGAAAATATCACAACACATGCGTGTGGTGCTGCTGATGCATGATGTTTTCAAGAATGTGCATCAAAGACTGACACGGAAGCCAAGAAATTGTTGAATAAAGTCGTTATTTTTGTTTTCTTTGCGTACAAAAAGCACTCATAGCTTCATAAAATTAAGGTTGAACCACTGGTATCACATGGCCTATTAACAATGTCCTTACTACCTACCTCAGAAAGCTCTCGGATTTCATCAAAAACATCTTAATTTGTGTTCTGAAGATATATGGAGGACTTACATGTTTCGAATGTCATGAGGTTGAGTAATTAATGACAACTTTCATTTTTGGGTGAACTATCCCTTTAACCCACAATATTCTTTTAATATTGGCAGCAAACTTAGACTAAGCTGTCACCACAATCAAAATCTTCAAACAGCACATCATCCATTAGATCCCACCTGTAAAGCAGCAGAATCTTGACCATTGTAGTGATATAGAAGCCCAAGAGCAAAATACCTGAATAGAGACAAAAACCATTAACAGTCAAATCACACACATTAAGAATTGTACCAAAAGTTATTTAACCATTGTCAAACACTGACATGTATTAAAGCTTTAATTCATGTGCTGCCATGGTAACTGCAGTGAATAAAAGGACAGAGGGCATGGATGATTAATGCATTATGATGGTTTGAGAGACATCAACCAAAATACTACATTATGCTCAGCAAAGGCATCGCAAGTGTCATCTTTGGAACATCATCTTTAGTTTGCTTGCAAAAATAAATAAACTGTCAAAACTGGACGGAATCTTCCGTTCAGTAGCTACTCAAAGGAAAAATAAAAGCGAGTACCCACTTGTGATGCTTCTCCAGCCAGGGGGTGCTGTCTGCCAGGACACAGGCATTATCGGAGGCCAGCAAGTCCAGAAGACTCTCGTGGCCAGTCTCTGCGTAGAGCTTCAGCAAAGCAGTATCTACATCTTCACGAAAACCATTAGCGCTGTCGCTGCTACGCACCTCGTGCAGGTAGCTAATGAGGAAACGTTTGAAGCGCTGTACCTTCTCCTGGTCTCCTTGCGTCAAATGGTTCAAGTCAGCAAATTCATGAAGTGGTGGATGGCAACGCGTGAAAGAGGAAGAGGCGGGAAGGAGCAGCGGATAAAGAGAGATCAGCTCCCGTACATCTAGCTGCCCTTTCCTAAAATGGGTATCAGAAAAAGCAAATATCATTAAAAAAATAAACAAAATTAAAAACTGATATTTTTAAAGGGTCTGATATTAATTAGTATATTTTTATTATTTCTATTTTATTTATTATTTAAATATTGAAATTAACCTTTTATTTTTGACATTTTATTACAAAAAAAAACTCCCATATTAAATTAAAATAATTTAAAAAATAAACAACTGAAAAGAAACCAGTGTTGTCTTTGTTAATTAAAACTAAAACAACTAAAAATAAATTTCCATTAGTTGAAACAAAGCTTCAATAAAATAAATATTAACTGAAATACTTAAAAGTAAAATCAGAAAAGAAATTGTAGTACTGTTAGTACTGAAATGACTATTACAAAAAAAAAAAAAACCTGGCAAAATCACAAAAATAGTCAAACTAAAATTAAAACGAACACTGAAAATATTTTTAAAAAATGGTAACACTTTATTTTAAGGTGTCCTGCTTACACGCTACATGTACTTACTATTATAATAACAATAAATTATGCAAAATTAAATGCAAGTAACCCTAAACCAAACCATAACCATATAGTAAGTACATGTAGTTAATTAATATTACTCAGTACTTAAATGTATAAATACACTGTAACAAGGACACCTTAAAATAAAGTGTCACCAAAAAAATTATAAACACCAATTAATAATACTAAAATAACATGGGTGGAAACGGACCATTTGCCCAATTCTGTTCCGAGTTTTAATGACAGAAGGCCATATTTGCACATAGCAAATCATTCCAGATGCATCTTTTCCATGCCGTCTATATACTAAGTGGAATATTACGGTAGCACTAGCAATCAGTGATTTAAACTGATTACTAGTTCTTGCTGTATGATAGATGTAGAAGCTTAAAATACATGCAGAATTCAACATGGTACATCCACTGATATTTATGTCAGCCATTTATTCAGCTGTTAGACAAGTTACTGTTCTCCATCCATTAGCATACGGCGATTAGGGTCAGGTGCACAGAGGGATAGGAAGCAATTAGCAAAGAAGTTAATTAACTCCATTCAGTCATCCTCTGAAACATCTGGGTCTGAGCAGCAATTAACAGTATTAATTACTTGACAAACTGATGCACTTCACCTAAAATGTTCTTTTGCTTCTAAAAACTGAAGCTGGCCAAATTGGATGAATCCTGCTTGCTGGAGAATTCTTTTGTGCAATATCTACAACATAAAAAGAGAAAATCATCAATTAATATCCTTTCTCCAATTGAGAGAAGCACTCTTGTATCTTCACCAATGTTAGAACAGTTTGGTGTACCTGATATTTTTCTTTGGGAATGTTTCTCTGTGCCGCCTCGGTGAGGGTCAGGGCCTCTTCGACTCGATGGCTTGCTAACAGGTCTTGGATCTGATGCTCCAGAGGGAGAGGAACCAGTATATACACCGCTTTTGAAGAGGCCAACACCACTTTACCTGAGAGAGGGCACCAGAAATTAAGAAATCATTCAAGAAAAGACATTCAGTAGTTGATTATTATCAGAACTTTGAGCACTGCATTACTTGAATGCTGTAGCTGATGTACCTATATTTCAATGCATTGGGGAACGTTGAGTGACGTGAAAGGGATGACAGGTGTTTACATAAAACACCAATTTCACAACAAGCCACATTTATGAAAATAAATGCTCTAGCATAAAGATAAGACATGAGAATGTGTGAGTGCCGGTGGTCGTACATGATTTACCAGCTGAAAAATAATCAAGCTTGTGATCGGCACAATAATGAGTTTTTGACGCGAGACGTACGGCCACTGACCTGATCTGAGCTTGTCATAACACATTACATCAGGAGCTCCTGAGTAAATTGCCTCCACTAGATTCTCTGCACTGCTTGCTTTATTAAATGTGAACGAGTCTGGTTTTCGTCACCCAGATTCAAGCCCTATCAAGCTTTAGTAAGGCTTGACAGGAGAAAATTTCCTTGTTGCTTTGTAGGGAAATTTACCTCAGCACTTCAGAGAAATCAATACAGGTAAAGCACTAGACTGCAGCACAAGCAATCTAAAGCAATACCAACTAAGACACTGGAGATTCATTATAGATAGAAATGTTTAAATCAGTGCCATTTCTGCGGTTTCTTATCAGTGTTTCCTACAGGATTTTGTGTTTGACATGATTTTCTTCTGAAACTCTGCTGTGAATATCTATCTTTTTCACATGTTATCATATAAACAATCTGATTTAGGTTTGACTAACCTTCCAAATGTGCATCTTTAAAATTGCTTTCAAAAACAATACATACAATAGTTGCATTTCGCCACTCATTTTCAACCATGGAATCATAATCTGCGATTCACCAAGTGAGTCAATCATACAAGCTGATTCATTGTGGAAATGAGTTGACTGACTGATTCAGTTCGAGTGATTCTACATTTATTAGGTGAATGTGTATTGAAAAAAAAAGAAAAAGAAAAGGCCATGGCACAGATATCTGCTCAGTTTAATTCTGCTCAGTCCACAGCAAAATGTTTTTTTTTTTTTTTTTTTTAATGTTTTTAATTATGAGTGATCATAAATAGGGCCCTATGAAATCCGTTTTATTTTTTCCTAAATTCTGTTTTTTTCCGTTTTAATTTTTCTGGACTCCTTTTTAATGGTCAAATTCAATTTTATGAATCAAAAAGCATGTCTAATTATTTAAAATCATGAAACTTATACAATTTAACATTAATTTATTAAAAGTGTAACAAAAATGACATGTTTAGGGCCGTATGAAATGTTTTGTTTTATTTTTTTCTCACCGTATGTTTTATTGTTACCAAATTCTGTTTTAGCATGTCTAATTATTTGAATGCATACAAACAATTTTTATTTATTCTTGCCGTAGCCTTATGAATTTTTTTTATTTATTTTTTTTCCCTCAGAAATTCTGTGTATTTAAATTTTACTAGTTATCAGATGAAGGCATAAAACATTGATTTAATTTATCTTTTAATTAATGAAAATTAAACATTTAAATTTGACAAATAAAGGGGATTTACTATTAAAATTAAAACATGGAAGAAATATTTTGTGATTTATTTCTTAAAATAAAGTTTTATTATTTTTCAACAGTAGTAGTAGTAGTAGCTCAGGGCGTTTCTCCATTAGGCGACAAGGTGACACACCACCAAAGTGCAAAGGAGGGATTTTTTTCTTCACATCTAATCACAGTGTTACGCTAGTTTTCACTCTTCCAGAGCCTAGCTTTCACTCTTCAATACTGTTTGTTCTGCCTAGGGAAATATAGTCCAATCAGCGTCAAGTCACGAACGTTCTGTGTAGTACCGCCCCTTTTTGGGCGATTTCTGTCAAACTGAGAATTGCCCCGAGTGTTCAATAGACTTCCATACATAAGTTTTTTCAAACTTCAGGCACTGCAATGTAATCTCTATGGGTTCCGGGAGGGCTCGCACTAGCGTGCTTTCGTCATCATGCGTAACCTTAACTTGCGCAGCGATTGGTCGGAACAAGCATACCGCTAATAAGAAGAAATATGAAGTCAGGACTAGTCTGTATGGGCTGAATAAAGCAAACCAATATCTTACCAGTGAAGTTTTGATGGATGACGATTGTAATGGAGGTAAAGACGATTACAGTCAGTGACATACATGAATCGTAACTTACATTATTACGTTAGATGCGCGCGAGTCCATTATTATTAGTGTGTAAATAAACAAACCGTGTATGTGCGCTCTCTGATAGCTTTATGAGCACATTTCAGTATGATCGCGTGTCTGGCAAGTGTTTTATAATGGACACTCGCTGAAGAAGCGTGTTTTTATAGAAGTTTGCTATGTACAGTGGTGTATTACATTCACTCTGACAGAGGAACTGTTCACTGTCATGTTGAGCTGCCTTCAGATCACCACACTCAACAAATTCATAATGTTTTTATTTATTTTTTTTTATTTTGTGTTTTGCTCTGTTTGATAATTCTGAATACAGATCCGTTTATATTTATATAACTTTAAGGCGACTGGGATAGTGGTCTGTTGGCGTCTCCGTGTGGTCCTGCTTGGTACTGCAGCTTGACTTGTAGTTATTAACATTTATTTTTCTCACAGATTTTGCTGTTGCACTGTATACATCAATTTTGAATTATTATTAAAATTAAAAACAAAATGTTTTCATTTTTTTCTTGAAAAAAGCTTGCAGAAAATATGGTTTTGTGAGAATCCTCAATCTTTAATTTGGTAAAACGGTTTTCTTTATTTTAAAATATTTCATGTCTTAATCCTTTTCTTTTTGTTATACTGGGATAAATCATATTGGGATGTATGCTAATATTTTTGGATGTGGCGCCCCACCTAGAAAATTTGCCACCAGCCGCCACTGGTGGTAGCAGTAGTAGTAGTAGTACGTACATTCTACTAAATAATAGTAATATAGCCTATTTCTGGCACAATGTCTTTAAAAAGTTAAACTGAACTTTTATTTTGACAGGTTGCCGTGAATACCTTTAAAGTACTGTGTGTATATGATATGACGCTAGTTTTACTCAAATGAAATGGTAAAATGCTCGTAAAGTGACTCTCAGAGCAGTTTTGGAGATATTGTTCATGTATTTATGTCATAATTGAGATGGCAGACGTTGAAATCACCGCGAGCACCACGCACGCTGTGTAACGTTATATAGTAAACAAAACCGCGCGTCTGCTCCATTCATACAGAGACGCGCAGAACATGCAAGATTCATATTTAAATCGACTTTTGCGGCTTAATATTTACAGATATTAGTCCATATCGCGATTTGATTTAAGTGTAATGACCTACTTTTGATTAATTCATCCAGACTTTGAGAAATTCCGTGACATTCTGCGTTAAACTGTAAATTCCGTTTTTATGACTGGATTCCGCGATTCCGTCCGCGTTTTCTGCATCGCGGAAATCATATGGCCCTACATAAATATTACTTGTTGAGGTTTTTTTTTTTTAATTGAAGCTAAGTGACATTTTTTGGAACAGTATAATTTGTGTGAACTGTTATTTTGCTTTGTGGAATATATTTACAGATGCAGTACAGATGATTTTTTAAGTAAAGCTTGTTTGCGGTGAGGTTGCCAGTTTGTTAGTTCTGAAAGCTTGTGCCATAACTAATGAGCAACATTATTTACACAATGGACCTTTCAAAAAGGCAACCATCTGAGGAACCGTCCGTTAAAGAAACCTCATTCAGAGAAGAGTTTACAACCAAAAAGAGAAAGTCACAATTTGTATCAATAATGGACTGCTTTTTGAAGATGGCGACAACAAAGGATTTAAAAACATAAATGGCCTTTTTCTTGCTCGACAAGCAAGATATCTAGCCATCGTTATGTTGAATGTCAGATATTGAATGTCGGATATCGGTTTACATTTTTTAGGTAATGATCACCATTACCAGGTACCAGGTACCAGCATGCCTCAAAGCATATTTATCCACAGTGAAAATCTAAGCTGAAGCCCAACTCACAAACTAAATAAATGATTGGTTTCATAGTTTTCACCTTAAAGAATGCAGTGAACTTGACTGTGAATATGCTATAAATAGAGCAGACCCCACATTTAACTTTATGTAACTGAAAACACAGTCTATAAATATGTTTCAGTCCAGTCTAATCCAGTCCAGTCTAACTGTCAATAAATCTTTTCTGACTCTGGAATGCTGGGAAGACATGAATGACTACATGCCAAATAGGTACACTATACCTAAATGTCACCAGTACCAACAATTAATACAGTCTAAGGATGAAATAAATGGTAACTGTATGGGACAGCACTCTTACCTTCAAAATCCTGTAGAAGGTGTCCATCTCTGAATGAGAGAGTCTGTTTGAGCTGCTGGTCCAACATGCTGTGAACTGTCACAAAGCCTTCATCAAGTGCGACCACATACGGGAAACACACAGCTGCTGCAATCACGCTCTCTGACCAGCTCACCGGAGCACGCTGAGATATGCCCTCCGCGTTAGCAAACATCCCTGAGAGATAAAGATACAGAGAGATGCATGACTCATCATGAACGATTGCCATGACGACAGTCACAGCCGAGAAGACAGATTCATGTCTCAGGTGGGGTGCAGCTAAAGTTATAAATAAAAATGACTAACAAACAAATAACAGATGCATTTGGCATAGAAAACAATTCATGATACAGAGTCCTCAGGCATTTCCTTCTTAAATGCACTAGTGCAAATATAACACTATCTTCCAATGTCCAAAAGGGGAAGAAAAAAGTAAAACTGGCTTGCACCTCTTGCTGGGATGACATATTTTTGTAGGCCACAACCACTTCGCATATATGGTTCCATCATTCTGAAGTCAATGGGGTTTTTAAATGGGTTTTTGGTTAAAAGCCTGAAATAAGGTCTGTGGTTCACATAAGCACAAGATATTTTCGTGTTTTATTCTTTAACATTAAATACATCAGTAATACCTCTTGTGATTTTTTAAAAGCTTTTACTTGTCTTGAAAAAGTGGCTAAGTGGGGGACATTAAATATCATGCAAAACAGGTCAACTCATCTACTCACTAATCATGCTCTTGCAAACAATTCTAACTCGAACCTTCTTGGAAAATCTGTTTTTTTTTGTGTGTTTTTTTTAATAGAGACTGAAAGATTTGTCGGAAGCTTATAGCTCACATGTAGCTTTCTACTTCAGCCTATTTTTTTTAGGTTTAAAAATAAAAGTTGTGTTTATTTGTTAAGATTATCATAATGAACGAAACTGGTAAGAATCATAAACTTAATTTCCGACTACAAAAGTCATCACTGCAGCACACTACTGACAGCAAAACATATTTTTTACTATAAACATATTTTAGAATGAAATGTTATATTTATGTAACAACATATTTTTAATTTATATTAATATCTCCTAAACCATAAAAGTTATGACAGCAAAGAAACAATATCCAATCTAAATAATCAGTCACAGATCTGACTGAAATCCTCTAAGTTTGATCCTCTAAATTTTATTTGTGTCTAAAATGTTTCAATAAGGAAAAGAAAAGCCTCGTGCTGGCACAAGCTTATATTAAAATGTGAATAAAAAGTCGATATGCATATACTGATCAATGCCATAATTGGTCATTTAACTCACCAAGCCCGCCTGGAGCAGCCAGGAGAAACTCTTCCCGGCCAATCCTCTTAACAATGGGTTTCCTTTCTTCACAGTCGTAAGGGAACAGGTCCTGAGAGGCTCCTGTGCTGTAGTTGAGAATCATATACTGCGTGGACAGGGCTAGACAGATATTGTATCCGTCCAGGCTCAGGGCACAGGGCTGCTCAGGTGTGGTCACTTCCTTTAACATCTGCACTCTGTCCTCATGCACCGTACAAATCTGGACGGCCCGTCTGCGTGCCAAAACCACCGCCATTTCCACACAGAACGCGTCCCCTGTCACTGGATTCTCGTTGATACAAAACGCAGTCACACCTTTGAGCTTTGTGCCCCCAGTGGGCACATGCTCTAAAGTAACCATGTCCACAACAGTGATGGTTGAGTCACAGAGGACAATTAGACGTTCCAACGCAGAGGCAGCCTTCAGCTCCGCCACTGGCTTCTTCAGGCCCAGGTATTTGTGGAGGAGCTTCTGGGCGTTGTAGGCCAGCTTACCTTTGGCTGTAGTGTGCTCCTCTAGTAGGAAGTGATGGATGAAGCAGTCACTGGTGCCAAGGTACAGGTGTTTGCCACAGCACTCTATGCATTCGATGTTTATCCGCACCTTTTCCCCCATCACTTGTTCCCGCTCCACAGCGGGAACCAGCTCAAAAGCTTTCACGCTCATGATGCCACCCACATCTACAGAGAGAGAAAACAGAAACAAAGTCCAAGTCTAAGTTTAGACTTGCAATGACAAGTATGAGCAATATTATAAAGACACTATATCATTAATAATAATAGTAATAACAACAATAAACTTAAAAATATATACACGTTAAAAAGACAAACAACATTATAAAGAGTAAAGAGCTTTCTCTGTCTAGCTGTAGAAGTCAGTATGAGTTTATATAATAGTAATAAATGCTTTATAATATTGCTTATATTTTGTGGTCAGTGCAAGCTAAACTAAAGGTTTTGTTTCTGTTTTCTCTCACTTGTAGATGTGGCAAGAATCAAAATAATAATAATATAATATTATAGACATTAAAAAGACAAACAATATAATGAATATTTCCTTTTCTGTCTTGCTGTACAAATCTAAACTAAACCTTTTGCTATGATTATTTCAGCTTTTGTTATTAATATAATGTCTTTATTATATGCTTTATAATATAGTTCACATTTATTATCATTGTAAGTTTAAACCAAAGGATTTTGTTTCCGTTTTCTCTCTTTTGCCAATATGTGGCAAGAAAGAGAAAACAGATCAACGATGACAACAAATATGAACAATATTGTAAACAGAACCGCAAAATGGCTTATTAATGTCACTTATTGGTTTAATTAAGCATATTCTAAAGCAATAAATCACAGCTCTGACATTCAAGCATAAAAACAGGTGCCTGTCAACCTGTGGTTTGTATTACACACAGGTTCATTACAGACCTGCTCCGTTCCTCTCCAAAACGCAAAATGTACTTGTTTTTAGTAATAAAGTTTGGTGCGAGATCAATTTCTGTCAAACCAGCCAAAGACTACGCTAGCAAAAAAATTATCAAGATGAATCAACACTTAATTCCTCTTTTAAGCACTAGCACCAGCTTCACATCCACACCAGCCCAGTATGAGCATTTATATGAACGACAGACAGAAGTGATTTGATCACGGGTGATCATGGGAGTCTATGGCTGTGTTTCAAAGCCTGGCGAGATGCCCCATCTATAAATATTTTTGGGTTTTCCGAATATGCGCCTATTATGCCATTAAAGCTGTGCTGGTACAGTTCGCTAGGTTTTAACACACAGCCTACGTGTCTGGTCGTGTGTATGTCTGTGTGTCGCGGCATGCAGAGAGCGCAGGTGACGCGACAGGTGATGTTAAAGAAAGACGAGCGCATATCGTACCCCAGCCGTGGCCAGTGCGGTCCTGATTTGAGAGATGGCAGCGTTTTCACGGCCTGCCCGTTTCATTCAAGCGCCCCACTCCACCTCCCTCGCTCTCCCTGCGGTAACGCTTCCTGTTTCTCCGCCGAAATGCATCCGGCCACGTGATGAGGGTGGGCTCTGTTTTTTTTATTATTATTACTTGAAAGCGTTTATGATAATTAAATCTGAAACCGAAAAGGGTTGCATAATAAATTTAGTTTTAGCATTAATGTCGTTAAAACAGAAATCAAGTTCAGTAAATTAATTCAGTAAATTATTATTAATTGATGGAGTTTCGTTAGAATGTTACATGTTTACAACAGACTGTTAAGTTTGTAGTCCTTTAGAGAAACATCCGCACTTTCACTTTATGGGCTCCTTCGGGATTTCCAATTTTTTTTTCTTTAAATTTACGGTTTGTGAATAAAATTCACATTTTATTTTACAACATAATATACAGTAGAACATCAAACGTGAATTCTGAAGTAAATATTTTTGTTTGTTTGTTTGTCGCTAAATACGGACTACAACAACTTCAAAGATGTGAGTTTAGGTGATTGAGGAATCAGGCAACTTGAATTTCTCCATATAACAGATGAGGATTTCATTTAAAATTTAACCACAAGAGGGAGCCATAAGCCAATTTCTTCTCCAGTAATCTAGTTTTAACAGTTCATGAGGACCTACACTAATCCAACATCTGACGACAACCATTATGTTACATTACTGCTACATTGTTTGTTTAAAGAAGGCTAATTACAAAATTAATAATAATAATAATAATACTATATTCCTTGGTAAGGGTGGAAATATATCTTAATAATTTCACTATACAGGAGCATCTCAATAAATTAGAATGTCGTGGAAAAGTTCATTTATTTCAGTAATTCAACTCAAATTGTGAAACTCGTGTATTAAATAAATCCAGTGCACACAGACTGAAGTATTTTAAGTCTTTGGTTCTTTAATTGTGATGATTTAGGCTCACATTTAACAAAAACCCACCAATTCACTATCTCAACAAATTAGAATACTTCATAAG